>JADNRX010000398.1:0-47532 GCA_015501595.1 Hymenopellis radicata
GCCCGAGAGTATGCTCGGGCCAACTATCCAGAAAGCCACCGACCATGTCCCGCCCGTGTTTCCTGAATTCTCCGCGGATCTCTTTGACAGCAGTATGATTGGAAAGCCCACTGTATTCCCGTGCACAAGACGCATCCGTTTGCGGCTTTTGGGACCCCCAAGCCTTCGTTACTGGAGGTATGTTTAAGCATGCTCGTGTTTTCAATGCATTTACTCGACAGAACCGCATACTATCCCAACCAACGACGATTATAAGACAAGCGACGCTAGACATGGCCAAAGTGGTCGAATTCGCCAAGACAAACCCAGCTCCGCCACGCGCGTCTGCTACAGTACGTGCACTATCGACATAATATGCTCTGACTGAGGCGTTTCCCAGCGGGCGACACCGGCGCGGGAAAATCGCATCTCCTGCAGCAGACCATCCAGCACTGTTACGCGCAGAAATGGATCGTCATCTCCATCCCGCGCGCCTTTGCCACGGTCAACTCGACCACACCCCACACCTACGACCTGCGCACGCGCACGTACCTCCAGGCCCGAGTTTGCCGTACCAGACGCTCCAGCGCATTCTCACCGTCAATGAGGCGCAGCTGTCCACGCTGTCGTCGCTCCAGACCTACGACCTTGGTAGAGCAGCCTCCGGTACCACCAACTGAGAGAAACCCCTCACAATCCCAGCTGGCTCGCCGCTCCCAGACCTCATTCAAGAAGGCCTCAATGACTCTGCCGATGCGCCGTTGGTGCTGGACGCGTTGATGACCGAGTTGCAAGCGCAGGAACAACATCCCGTGCTCTTGGCGATAGACGACTTTCAAGCGCTCTTTGCGCGAACGCTGTATTTGGATCCTCATTTTACGGCCATCCAGTCCATACCATCTGAGCATGCCTCGCCTTCTTATGCAGTTTGCCAGCGGTCAACGTAAGTTTCGTGAGTTGTTTGTTCACTCATGGATTTGGTGTAGGCTAATGGTTTACAGGGAAGAGGAGCTGTTTTCGGAGCTCTTACCACGACCAATTCCCAGTTTCCGATTTCCAACGACGTGTACCTCGCACTGGATCTTGACGCGGAGCGGTGGGCAAGCCCGTATGACAAGCACCACAAACCCATGCAGGAGTATCTCAAGGGTATCTTGCCTCTGCATATTCCCACTGGTATGACACCCACTGAGGCTGCGGGCTTTTTGAGATCTGGATGGGGAGGAATGCATTATTTGCTGGTGCGTCTTTTTTTATTTTACGCGCGTCAAAGGAAGCTGACAATGGGTATAGATGGGAATGACGCGCTGTTCCTCTCAAAGTATACTGATTCGAATGGGAATCCTCGGAACTTTGTGTGGAATGGGTTGTTGAGGTCTTTGGAGGGATCAACCATTGGTGATTGATAGGAGAAAAACCGTACCCTCAGTACAAATCTTGCGTAGTTAACATATTCCATTGCATAATACGTCGTTTGAGGTGGTACAAAAGAAATAACAGTCCGTGATTACTCTGAAGGCTTCAAGCTTAGGATCTATCTCCTGCTGCTGGAAAGGCGTAGGGGCCACCAACGGGCGATGGAAGCGGGCCCTAAAATCCTCGCCGCCGCCCTGTTGAAAGAGACCCTCCATAGTCGTCTCTAGCGTCGGGGGAAAGCCACCCTGACGAGCGATATTCCATCGCTCCCAAGCCTCTGCAATAATTGGCTCGAAACTGGTGAGCTCGTCGTTGGTCATGTTGAGTGTGCGAAGGAGATGAGTCTTGAGCATCGGAGAGGCAGGAGAAGGAGAGGAGGAGGGTGGTGGCAAACGTCTGTCCGCCGTTGGTGATAGTGGGACCAGTGGGCGGGGGAGGCGGCTGGAACTCGGGATGGGGACCGCTGAGCTCGGCAAGGACTTGGTGGTATTGGGTCTGCTCCTCAGATGGCGTGTTCTGGCTTTCAGAAGAGGCACCACCGGTTCCACCGCCGCCGTTATAGTCATCTCCTGTGCCCATGTCCCGCATCTTTCGGGATTTGACGAGGGCCCGGTGTTTCCGTTGTCGCTCTCTCGCTGCGGCGCGCACGCGGTCTCTGCGAGCTTCTTCCTCTGGGGTGAGCATTCCATACTGATCTTGGGACTGGCCGGCCATATCAGTGTTATCGTGCATGTTGTTGTTGTTGTTGTTGGCTTGGGTCTGGGATGGGAACAGGCCGGCCCTATCCCGCTCTCGCTTACGGCGCTGGCGCTCTGCGGCCTTTTCTCGCTTGATGCGCTGGGATGGGGTCTCGTTCTCTCGTGCGCGGCGGCGTATTTCTGCGGGTGAAAGTGGTATGGCGGGCACCTCCATAGACTGAGAGTGGCGGCTGGATGGGTGTGTAGTGCTGGTGCGCGCTTTTAGTGCTCATCGTCGTCGTTGGGACAAGGGACCTGCCTGTGACTACGTCGTGACGAGCCCGTTTCGCTCGCGGGGCGCTACAGTGACAATTCGTGACCTTGCAGTGACTGGCAAGTGACAAAAGGGGGACGATATCAGTGCACGTTTTGGCCCTGTTTGTTTACTCGGCTCCCACGCCACCGTAGTCAAAGTATGATCACAACACAACTCACCATCTATATTCTTTGAAAGCACCTTACCTTAGTCTTGTCACTGCGCCGCATACGAGATGCAACAATAATCCGGGATCAGTGTTGTCCGGAGAGCCTGAGACTATCATAAAAAATATCTGCTCAAGTACAACTTGAAACTTTTTGACGCGCTCTTTCAGGGTTCGCAAGTTCAGTGTAGCCTTGTTATCACTTGAAGCTTGAAGCTTGAAGATGGACGGAACGACATAGTTCCAACTTAGCCTCGCCTTCATGCGAATCGGACGCGGCCGCCGCCGGGCCGGGAAGATGCCGCCGGCAGATCTTTGCCACGGTCGATCTTGCTCTTCACCACCATGGCCTACCGTGCTTTGACCTACGCGTCGCACGGCCCACCATCACAAGTTCTGCGCCTAGTCACCCTCCCCGCTCTCCCACCACCGCCGCCCAACACCGTCAATGTCAAATTCCTCATGAGTCCCGTTAACCCCGCCGACATCAACGTCATCCAAGGCGTATACCCCGTCAAAGCTCGTACCAATCTCAACGAGTCGTGGATCGGGGGCAACGAAGGCGTAGCTGAGGTCGTCAATGTCTCTGGTGATGCCCCCACATATCACCCTACTCAAAACCAAAACTGATTCATGGAATAGACGGAGAAACAAACCTGAAAGTAGGCGACCGCGTTATCCCATGCACACCACAGCTCGGGACATGGCGCGCCCGCGCCAATATCGCGTCCGATGACCTCGTCAAGGTGCCTCGGGACTGGAGCTTGAAGCGCGCGGCGGCGGCGAGCGTGAACCCGCCCACGGCGATCCGCATGCTGCTGGACAACCCGTCAGACGGCTGGGTAATGCAGAACTGCGCCAACTCTGGCGTAGGCGAGTCCGTCGTGCAGGTCGCCCGCCATCTCGGCATCAAGTCGGTCAATTTTGTGCGGGACAAGGGTAAAAAGGTGGACGTGCCGGGCTGGGGAGCGGGCACAGTGGAGGAGCGTCTCAGGGATTTGGGCGCGGATGAGGTCTGTGAGTATAAGGATTTGGATGTCAAGGCCGGGGAGGTGGCCAAGATGATCAAGGCAAAGGTAAGGTGGGTCCTTTATCTGGTTCTTTTCCTGATGGGTGTTTAGAATATTCAACTTATGCTAAACGCGCTTTCGGGTCCGTATACGACTGCCATGGCGAAGCTTCTTGGACAAGCGCCTCGGCTGGTTTCGTACGGAGCCATGTCCCTTGAGCCGCTCTCGTTTCCCACTTCGCTCTTCATATTCAAAGGGTTGGAAGCGAAAGGGTTCTGGATGCACAGGTGGTACGAGACGCATAGCAGACAGGAACGCGAGGAGATGATACGAACCGTGGCCAAGATGGGTCTGCGAGAGCCTGGGGAAAGGAGGTGAGTATAGACGGGCAGGACGTTGTAAAGGAGATTGTGGAGAGCAAGGAGAAGGTATTCCTCAAAATGTAACAGCTACATGGACAACACTCTCTGCTTTCACGATCCTAAGAAGTGTGTGTGTGTGTTCGTAGCCTAGGTGGGTCATTTCGCGTGCTCAGCTGTGGATGATGAATAACGTCTTTCCAGTCTACCCGCCGTTGGCGCGGTATGTCATGACATTGGTAGGCATAGCGAATCCCTCTCGCTAGATTACTTGGCTGCGGTCCCTAGAGTGTTCCGTGGACGTTTGGAGCCACACTGTAAGGGGTATCCGTGCTCGGAAAGCGTCAAGTCCAGAGGTGTTATGTAGATGAGTTACAAGTTTCCATTGTATAGAACTGACTGTGTGCTGCCAATCATAGACGGAGCTGGATGTTGAAGGCTGTCATTTTAAAAGCGATGCGCCTCAGCCTAGCAAAGAGCCTCGCAAAACTCTCTTTTCAGGCTCTCTAGGGTATGTGTGGCGCGCTCCGGAAGATCATCCAAGTCGCGGACGTGAGTGAATCTCTCCAACTAATGTATCAGTCCCATGCTTTCTTTCCCTCCAAATCTGTCCCCAAAGTGAGGACGGAGGCCAGCAATTCACCCTCAAGTCCGCGGCCACGTGAGCGTTAGCCAGCGTCGGAGTTTAAATTCCCAAACCTTTAGGTGGAGGGTCTTACGGATGTGAATGTCTTCACCTCACCATGACCTCACCTGGCGAAGGGCAAAAAACGACCTCACGATGACGACCTACTGTCCTCGACATCATCCAAGAAAACTCGTCTATGTCAGGACGACTCGGCACCCACAGAACGTTCGGACAGATTGGATCAATACATTGGAATGAAAATGGATTTCGAGGACAGTCCATCTGACACGGACAACATGCTTACCCTCTTTCGCATTATAATTGGCGAATATTACGTTTTGTACCAAAGTCTACAACACCCGCCGGCATATTGTGTCGCTCATCACGCAGACGCTGCCCGACTACTCAAAGAGAACGCGTTTCTCAGACCGGCGTTGGAAGAGGCGTGGAAGGAGCGCTCGTTCAGCCAGATAACTTCTTCAAGTGCGTCTCGTTGACTACTATGAGTATTGCCATCTTAATTCTGTATCACTAGTGTTCTTCCAAAAGGGTAGGGTACCTTGCCCGGCTTCGCCTTTTAGTGGCTAATCTCAATGCTTCCTCAGGACCTGGGACATCGGAATACCACGAAAGAATCTCTAGGGCCGTTCGTAATCAAGGTGCGAACTGTCTCAATTGTTAAACATCGCCTAATACTTGTTTAGTACTCGGTGAGTGTTCAAACCAGTTGCGACAATTCCTTGACTCATGTGCATCAAATTTAGCCACTGAAAAGGCCTGGAAATCGAGTTTCAAGGGCTCATACGCAGAGGTCTTGAAAGACACCATCATTAAAGAGAAAGAGACAGCCAACATTCTCACAGTCATTCAAAGCTCGGGAGCGGGGAAGTCGCGTACGGTGTACGAGGTCGGAAAAAGTCTATTCTCCGTGTATATCAATCTGCGGGAAGAAGCAGGCAAGCTGGGTTAACAATTGCCTTGGAAGTTTACTAATGATCATGAGCTAGGGACTGGGTTCCCAAACCGTGACCCAGCCTTGTGCCGGTTTATTGGGAAGGCCGAGGATTGGGGTGAGATGAGGAAAAAGCTGTACTGTGCAGCATTTCTTCGCGGCATCTTCGACGCTGCCGCCTCAGTTTTGGGAACTGACAAACTTGAACCAGAGGCATTCAGAACACGGTTGGATGATCAGAGATCAGCCTTTGACGCTGAAGCTGCGAAGCAGGCTCAAGTGTATATGGTGTGTAGATCCATTTTCTGCCCCTCCTTCCTTGGCTGATGTTGCGCAGAATACGGCTGTGCCGATGGCGAACCCGCAAGATGAAGCTCAATCTCCATATACTGCGCTTCTGCATGGTGTTGTAACTGCTATCGACTCATTCGCTTCGGCAGCAAATCTCTGCATGTATGACGATGTCATACTTCTCGCCATTGATGAATGTCATACGCTAGACAAGGCGGGGGATAGCCTATCAACATTGCACGTTCTGTGCAGCGTTCTCCGCGACCTCCGCGACCGGGAACCCTCCACAAAACGGTTGTTCACCGTTTTCATATCAACAATCTCACATCCTCGGCGCCCTGCACCGGCTCCTGCCGACGACCCATCGAAACGCGTAATGGTTCTGAAAGCTGAACAGTTGGATCTGTACACAACGTTTCCATTTGATGTTCACACATCGACTATTCTTGAAAATACGCGGACGTTGGATGACGTCTGCAGATTAGAGTTCCTATGCTCGTTTGGGCGTCCATTGTGAGCATGTTTCGCACTTGCTTTTCAGATGCTGATTCTGGTCTATAGGTGGATGACCCGGTACGAATCTGGCAGCCTAGATGTTCGTCGAAATCTGGTTTCGTTTGCTCAAGTGAAGCTTCATGGGAGCGACAACCTCAAAATCCCGAAAGATGACTCCATGTTTGCTGCACTGAGTATGCGCCACTTGCTCGCCTTTGAGCCCGATCGTAGGCCTTGTGACCTAACCGAGGCCGCATATCAGACTCTCTCTGAGCAGGAGGTCCGTCAGGTGGCTTCACACATGCGGGTGGTACATTCTATCCCATCGCATCGGCTCTACATGCGGACGGGCACACCATCTGAGCCAATTCTGGCCGAAGCGGCTGCTCAACTCCTCCCCGAAGGTCGAGAACAGATCAGCTTTCTCGCCGACAAGCTCAACCCGCTTGTCAGCAAAGGCGAGCACGGTGAACTTGCTGCACGGTTGCTATGCAACTTCGCCCATGATGTCGCTGTGAAGAGTCTTCCGCCTCCCTCGCCCGCTCTCCGAGCTGAAAACATCCAATATTCACGACCTATTCCGTTGATTGCCTTCTTGGAAGCTCTCATCCATCCCCAATTCCACGATGTCGTTCTCGACTCGTATCCGAAAGGCGGTGGTGCTCCGTTGCGCGAGGCGTTCAAAGATAGCTATGTGCATTTCACCCATTGGGCAAAGATGGGTGACGCGAGCTGTGTATCGACGAGAGCTCTATGGAAGGCAGCTGCACGGGGCATTGCTTGGCAGTGTTGCGACAACAGGGAGGGGATCGACCAAGTCATTCCCATCATATGTGACAAGGAGCGGACACTTGGGCGCAAAAATGTCAGCGCACTTGTCATACAAGACCAGAATGTAGCCGCTCCCAGAGTAACGCGTCTCAAGCGCAAGCTTTTCGCAGATGCTGGTGCGGATGTTAAGCCCTACATCTTTCTAACGATGCAGCTGGGTGCTCGGGCCACCAAGGCCGCCCCTCCACCATCCCCTTTGATGACCACCATCCCTACCGCCGCAAGTACCGCAAAACTGCCACGAAAGGTGCGCGCGTCGCAACAGTACGATATCACCATTACTGGTTGTTCGTCGACGGTTTATCGTGTTATCCACCCGGATGACCGGGCGCTCTGGACGCGGCTTCTTTCCACCAAGTCCATCGAGGAGGAGCACCCTCGCGGAGATGATCCGCGGCATTTGGACCTGCTTAAGCGCAGTAAACCGTTCTTCTGGGAGGGTAGTAAAGCTTCGTTTCACTGGGCCCGGGACAGCGATGAAGACGAACTTGAAGAGCAGATAGATGAGCACTGGGATGTTGTTACAGCTGGCGATGATTCGGAATCGGAGGAGGGAGGATGATCATGTTTCTCAAGTCGGTTGGCTACTAGTACTCAGTCGGACACGTTATGTATGATAGTCTCGTTAGTTGAACGGTGATCGGCCTCGAAGAAGAAGAAGAATGACATCCCAGTGATTGGCACTTCAATGTATCTTTTTTTTGGCAGCGCCCATTCATCGCTCAAGACTCGGGGGAGGCTTAGTATTCAGTTCAAAAGAGCTCAAGTACGAACATGGACGAAAGGCACCACTAGAAAATCACTAGAAGAAACCTACTTAGCATTGTGGCGGCATAAGACTTCCCTCACCCACTTTTGATCATGCCTTTCCTTGTGGGTCATCTCCTCGAGCTGTTCCGCTAGTTGTACCCCTTACCTTGTCGCCGTAATGTCGTCGCAAGATGTCTCGTTACGTTCAATGTATACTCGGTCGGAGATGCGGACGTTATTCGACACCCTCCAGTCATTCCTCAAGATATTCACTGTTCAGTGATAACAAGACTCCCGACAGGGACATGCATGATTTCCTTGGACTGGCGCATCATGGAGACTGACCCGTTGGACAGAGCGTCCCTGTATCGCGTAGGGGAGCTAATGTTCGCCTTTGAATCGCAGGTACATCCTTTTCTCTCCATATGTTTTATTGACATAAATATCAGTTCAAGTATGTTGTTCATGGCGGCGAAACACACAATTCAACTGGAAACTGCGAAAACCACATTACTGCCTCCGACATTTGCAGCCAAATCCGACGTGACCCGTATAGTGAGGTCCATCCCCTCGTCAAGCAGCGCGTTAAAGACGAACCTTTCCGCTTCACTGAATATATGTGGGATGAAGCCCCCAGCGCCCCGATATATGCTATCCTTCAGATGCTGTGCCTGTACAGCAAAGTGGCATGTCCTAAGCCTTGTCAGTCCAATCGTATCGTCCCCCTTCCAGCGCGCCTTCAGCGTGGAAGCAAAGTTGCCGACCGGCCCAAAATAGACTAGGATCAACGGGTCACGGTGATGATGTATCCGAATATCCAGAGACGAAAGGAGGGGTAGAAAGGTGACAGTTTTCGTTGGTACCACCTCGAGCGATTTCACGATCGTCACTACTTGTTCCCGGTCGCTAACACCCGTCTGATTGCCGTACGCCTGCATGGATATAGTCAGGTTGAGGAAAGCGAGACTGTGTGTCTGCGAAAGGAGAGAATGGAGGGTCCGGTCCGGTGAGGCGGCAAGTGGCACAACAGCAAGCGAGAGGCAAGTGAGAGCGCTCACACCATTGGAGCGAATGAGTAGTTGTTTAAATTGGTACAGACCTTTGCATATGTTCGTGAAAATCGAAATAATTTTTGTTTGCCGGTCCGACATCACCGATCTTATCTCGCCCCATTTTGGGTTACTCGCGCCGCCACGCCCTTGATAGCTTTCTCCTTCAAGCCACTTCAGTGTACTTGCAAAGTTACCAGTACAACTCTCTTCTATTATAACTACTTATGAACCACTTTCAGCATGCTTTTCGTAGATATCCAGATGAAAATTTGACAAACTGCCCTGGTAGTTAGAGGCAGAGTTGTTCTCTGGGATGTACCTGCATACACTGAATTGAATATCCACAGTAAAGCAGTCTGTGAGACGACTCAGTTGCTATATGGGCGCCACGTCGCGTAACCCAAAATGGGGTGAGATAAGATCGGTCAGGTCGGGCCGGAAAACAAAAATTATTTCGATTTTCACGAACATATGCAAAGGTCTGTAAAGGCAATCATAGTGAGCCGTGCCAGGGTCAGGATGAAGGGAAGCCTCCCGTAGAAGAGGAAGCATGAGAGCAACGGGCACCGACGTGGCATCGAGCTTGCGCGCATTTGAGCAGGTGATCGTCGTGGACAGTGAGTTGTCGTCATCATCGGGATCCCAGTAAGGTATAGATAGGATCTCAAGCGACGGACACTGTCCAATCAAACGCATACATGCCCTGCGCTGCTCCTCGTCACTATCGCAGTCTATACCAGAAAGGTCTAGCTCCGTGATTTGATCCCACGGAAATGCAATGCCCAGCATTCCTCCACCAAGAGTCAATTTCGTAAGACGAGGACAGTCTTTGAAGACAGATGCCGCCAAGTGTTCCTCCAGCTCGAGCGGAGCGCAATAAAGGCCCACGGCCTCAAGGCGAGGAAGCCGATTATGAAGTGACATGTAGAGCACAATTAAATCCCCTCCCCAATCCGATAGATGTAACACTCGCCACCGGTACGACTCTGCCAGGACGATGTCGAAGATGCGCTTTAGGATCGAGGGATTAGAGGTCTGAGTATCTGATATGTCGTTGCTCAGAGATACGTCTAGTAGTCCCTGACGAGAACGCTGAATGACTGCCTCCAAGCGCTGCACATCTCCTTCATGCTGCGCCGCTTGCGGAAAACGAATATCCATAGTCGACCAACACGAATGAAGGGATAAAGTGATGTTTCGCCATCTCTGGCAAACGTGGCTGAGCTTCCATATGGACCCAGACGCGTCAAAGGCGTTGGAAGCGGAGGCGCTGGAAAGCATGTATAGGAATATCTCCGACCAGATTTCCAAGGGGAGAGTGCGGTGTAAGGAAATGAGGTTGCTGTACCTCTTCTGGACGTTTATCAACCTCTCTCGCTCTTCCTCCATCGACCTGATCACCTCATGAAGAGAGGTGATTTTGGAATCAATGGAGGATATGTCGTCGGAGACAGTGGGTAAGATGGTGTGTCGGACGTGCGAGATCTCCTCGTCCGTCGCTGGGACATTCGTGGTACGGAGCCGCTCGAGGAGCACAGAGCTCTGGTATTCCTCTTCGTGATGGAGACTCCGTCTGGTGAAAGCGCCACAATTTGTGCATTGGGACGTAATGTGCTGCATCCCGGCAGACGGACTGGAACAGCAGGAAGTTAAAAGTGGCCACTAAAAGAAATGGTAAGGATGTGTTTTCGAAGGCGTAAATACGCACCTAGATGACCTGTGAGATGTCAAAAACTCTTGCACTCGTAGACGACTTGGTAGGCGCGTCGGAGACTCCAATGACCCGGTTGAAGATGGTGGTTTGGAAGAGTGATCGACAGGTGATCGACTGGCACCTAACTTAGTCCGCAACATGACACGTTACTAGTAGTAGTAGTAAGTCACTACTACTACTAATACTAGTGTTTGAATGCCTCGCCAGTAATGGCAGCTGTACGATATTGAGTGTTGCTGATGTCGTTGAATGCCTCGAATTTATGTTGTCTTATCCTCTCATAACTGGTTGGGCATCGTTCAATCTCGACGTTACTCGTATATTGGCTGAGGGATCAGGGTTGATAATTATTTCAATACACCAACAACACCATCGAGAGTGCGGCCGTTAATAACATCATTCGCCATCTGAGCCGTAGGATACCTCAAAGAAACGCCCCTTGGCACGAGCGGTTTAGCAAGCAACGCAGCCAGCTTTGCCTTGAGCGCCTGCACGTTGCCGGACTGACTCTGGGCCTCCTGCTCCTCCCCATCATAATCGACACCCAACGCCTCTGCGGTATCCCTCATCCACTTTTGATCGTGTCTTTCCTTCTTTGCCTTGTGGGTCATCTCCTCGAGCTGTTTCGCCAGTTGCACCCTCGGTCTTACCTTGTCGACGAGCAACGGGGGAATACCCTCATACCGCTGTGGCTCACCAAACTGGCGCCATAGGACCTGAGCGGCGGAGGCGTCGGCGGGTGAGACGACGGTGATGGCAGCGCCGGAGCGGCCCGCCCGAGCAGTTCGGCCGAGGCGGTGGATGTGGGTGGAGGGCGAGGGGGCGGGGGTATAGCTGATGACGAGGTCGACGGGGCACGCGTCAAAGTCGAGTCCGCGCGCGGCGAGGTCCGTGGCAAGGAGTATAGCGTTGGTGTGTTTCGTAAAGGAGGCGAGGGAGGAAAGCCGTGTGGGTTGGGGTAGGGAGGAGTGGAGGGGGTAGGCGGGCAGGCCGAGTGTGGTGAGGAGAGGGAGAAGCCGCCGGATGTGAGGGATGGAGGGGAGGAAGATGAGAATGCGGAGGGTGGGGTGGAGCAGGAGGAGTGTGTATAGTGTGAGGTCGCGTGTGTCGGCGAGGACGGGTAGGAGGGTATGGGTGAGTGTTGGGGGAAGCGGTGAAGAAGGGGCGGAGAGGGTGAGGACGGTGGGGTCAAAGCCGGGGAGGAGGGCGAGTAGCGATGGGAGCATCGAGTCGTCGGTCTTGCGCTTGTGTTTTGTGCGTTGGAGACCCTGCTGGGACATGGTAGCGCTGAATACAAAGGTCTGGGCTGCGGTTGTGCATTCCAGAATGCGTTCGACCTCTTTGAAACTGCCAGGCTGCACCAGCCGATCTGCTTCATCAAGTACTAGAAATCGCAACGAGCCGAGCTGCTCCTTGAGGGTTTCGTTGGTCTGTATCACGTCCCAAAGCCGTCCTGGGGTGCCGACTACAATGTGTACTCCTCTAGCCAAAATGCGGTCCTGCTTTTGGGATGACATACCACCGACGATGGCTGCTACGCTGACTACTGGTGTTGGACTCTTGCCATTGACCGCGGTACAGGCTGATTTGATATGCTGCACGACTTGGAGTGCGAGTTCGCGCGTAGGGAGAAGGATCAGCGCCTGAGGTGTATACGACTCTGGTCGCGTCGTGAGTAGCGAGTGGAGGATGGGTAGCGCAAACGCGAGTGTTTTTCCAGAGCCGGTTGGGGCTGTTGCTAATATCGACGATGTCATTGCGGGAGGGAGGACGGCGGATTGGATGGGTGTCGGAGTAGCAGAAGGTAGCGAGTGCAAAAGCGCAGGATGTAATCCGAGCTCAGCCCATGCGCTCATTGACTCTGGCGGGTCAGGTAACGTGGGCAGGTCGGGCGTCGTCGATGTGGACGGCTGTGGTTTTGAAGCAGTAGCTTCTGCGACGTGAAAAGTGGGTACGCCATCATTGTAGACCACATCTACACCCTCGACCTCCTCCAACTCAATAATGCCGTCGTCGCCGTCGATGCGTGTCGAAATGGAGCTCCATGGGAGATCAGCAATCTTTCTGACCTTTGACTTCATGACCGTCCTCGATCAAAAGTTTTTCTACCACGTGCCTTCCTCCCACCATGTTCGCGCTCCGAGCAGCGCTCCAGCGTCCGCCACCGCGGGTGCTCTTCGGCGCCACCACGCGGACGTACGCCGCGCCCGCGTCCTCCTCCAAGTCGAAAGACCGGAAACAAAAAGACACGGCGCTCACCGCGGACGACTCGCTCTTCAAGACGTTCCACCCCTTCACCCCCGGTGTCCGCCACCTCCGCAACATCCTCACCCCCCACCTCTACGCAGGCCGCCCCGTCCGCGCCCTCACCGTCGCCAAGCGCAAGCACGGCGGCCGCAATAGCACAGGGCGCATCACAGTCCGGCACCGCGGCGGCGGACACAGGCAGCGTATCCGGCTCCTCGACTTTCGCCGCGAAAAAGGCGGCATCTGGGACGTTGTCCGCATCGAGTACGACCCGACCCGCACCAGCCATGTCGCCCTCGTCAAACACCGCCAAGACGCCGGCGAGTGGGCATACATACTCGCGACGGACGGCATGCGCGCCGGCGACGAAGTCCGCTCATTCCGCAGCGGCATCCCTGCCGGCTTCATACAAGGTCTCGAAGGCGTAGACCTCGCCAGCGCCCTCAACGGCTTGGGCTCACAGAACCAGGACGAGGAGGAAGCTTCCCGCGTCTCTCTCGCCCTCGGTGTCTTCCGCTCCCTCACAATAAAGAGCGGCAACGTCCTCCCTTTGCGTCTCATACCCCCCGGCACCATCGTCCACAACGTCGGCCTCACCGTAGACGGTCCCGGCATCCTCGCCCGTGCAGCGGGTGCGTCGGCACAGGTCATGGCACACGAGGAGGACGGCACCTTTTCTCTCGTCCGCCTCCAGTCGGGCGAGGTCCGCAAGATTCGGCAGGGGTGCTGCGCGACTATTGGACGCGTCTCAAACCACCTTCATGAGCATCGCGTCCTCGGCAAGGCGGGCCGCCGTAGGTGGATGGGCTGGCGCCCAGAGGTCCGTGGTGTAGCCATGAACGCAAAGGACCATCCCCACGGAGGTGGCCGTGGAAAGTCAAAATCAAACAAGCATCCCGTGTCGATATGGGGCTGGGGCACACAGGGTACTAGGACGAGGAAGCCTGGTCCCAAAGGTCCCAAGAACAGCAACAAGTATGTCGTCAGGGAGAGACCTAGAGGCAAGGACAAGAATAACAAGGGTATGGTCGTTTAGCTATATAGCACGAGCAATTATATTTTACTCCCGTTAATCGCGTCTACTCGCCTACTCTAGGTGTCATAAACCCACCATGACAACTACAGTGAATGATTCACTGGGTTTTCCTATTCTACCAGCGCCACCAAGCACCTCTGAATCTTGATGCAGTCACCTGTCCATACTTTTGAGCGAGCAACGCAGCCGGGCTTTCTCGAGTCATGGTAGTATGTTAGCTTCTTGGAGAAACTTGGCATCTTAGCCGCTACGTGAGTCTTTTTTTCCATCCTAAAGGTTAATTTATGCGGCTTCAAGAATTGTCTCATCCCCTTCACTTGTGACAAAAGAAAAACGTGGGACTACACGCAAAATTGCACCGCAGTCTTTCATGGCTTCTCGATGCAGACGACGCGGTCGCTGCCACGCGAATCGCGGACAAGCCGGCCATGGGCGGCTATACTCGCCATGTAGTACAACACTGGCCAGACCGATAATGTTCTCATGAAACCCGCAGGCTGCCCGGCGCTATTTTGAATTTAAAAGTAAAGGCGAGAGAATGTATTTATCTCAACTACTTACCATGGCCAACTCTACTCAACTGTACGTGCTGGGAGGACTGGCGGCTGCGTTCATTCTAGCGTCAGCCGCCTGGTCGACACTTCGAAAACGCCTTATAGCGACTGAGACTGGATTCTACGATTGCGACTATCTGGCCCAACCCCGTAGTGACAAGGCGAAAATTCCTGGCACGGTAGTCATTTGTGGTGGAAGGTGTGCGCGCCCATTCTAATTTGGACTATCAAGGCCGCACTGGTCGTTGGTACGTGGCAGAACCTTGTTGATATACTCACTCATATCGCGGCTAGACTGTACTGGCCCCACTCAAGGCGGGTCGAAATGGATACAACGCGTTGGGTTTGGTAACAGTCTCGCTACCCTCAAGGAGTCCTTCGACGCGAATATGCATCATACCACCTTTTGTTTTCAAATTTCTCCAGAACTCGGAGCGAAGCTGCCCATTCCTCGCGGTTTCAAGCATCCTTGTGGAGGAATCATGACGTTATTTCCGGATGTATCTAGAGACAACCGGTATATTTCTGCTGTCAAAGCCGAGGGTAATTCAAGTAAGTGCTAATGTTTACCGTGGTTGCATAACCAGCATAATTCCTTTCTTAGTATATGTTGCTTGTGGGTCTTGGCGTCGTCGAGGCGACGAGACACTGAAAACGTTAGAGGGCATCAAACCATTCGCCCAGTCAATCAAAGTCGATAAGGCCTTGCCGGAATGGTTTCTTGAGTTTTTGGATCTCCTGGGCGAAGCTGAAGAGACCATGATCGTCAGCGCCGTCCGTGTTGGTACGCAAATATGTATACGCTATATGCAATAATTTGGTCTCAACCTTGATCTGCAGCGCCTTCATTCTGGACTCACTATGAACGAGCTCCCGATCTTCCCTCCAACTGGATAGCCCTGTATCTCGAGTCAATCCTCTCTATGGGTACGTTGCATTTCTCGTCTTTCTTATATTTATATTCTCAAGCTGCCTTTCCAGCCAGGGTTGTACTAAAGCTCTGCTAGCTGTTCTAGCCATGAATACTATCCTTCATGAAAACTCTTCACTGCCCGCACTTCCCGACAAATTTTCCAAGAGGTTTTTTCGAGGCTCAAGCCGCCAGGATGGATCCCCTATGGTACGTAGCGATGTCTCCCCTACGCGTATTAGCTTTGACACTGAGATTCCAGGCAAAGCACCAAGACTCTAGGTACGTCTCCTCAGGCTTTTCTCGACCTCCTTTCTGATGTTGTAATTGCAGACTACGCTCAAGGGACAACTGTACCCGTTAATGGAGAGAGTCTTCGTTCAGGCTGGTTCGTTCGATGGTATATACGCTACCTGCAGATGCTTTGCGAAACTGTCCGTTTCTTTCACTTCCTTGGGTCCTCGACAATTATAATTGACGAATATCAATTTACAGGACATCCAGGCTGGTAAGTTATGTGCGAACCTTTCGGTAGACTTTGGTTCTGAAAACGCCTTGACTTTTAGCGTCAACATTCTACCATAACCTGCATATGCTGGATTCAGCGTCGATCGACTTGCTGCACCCACTGTTGGTTGTCAAAGTCTTGTGGAAGGCCTTCAGAAGTTGAGACCTTGAATCTGTTGCATAGATATCGTACTACTGTACTGGCGGTGTACAGTCCGTGTCACTCATGTTACGATACTCCTACGATCGATAATACTTAGGGTTGGGTTCGCATTCGCATCGTGGTCGCGCTCAAGCGCTCATCCGAGACACGTCTCTCCCTGTCTGTCAGTAGTAAATGAAGTTTTTCTACTGAGTGGCGCATTTGACTGTCCTGAAGATTCAACTGTCTGCTGAAAGAGGCGCTCATGTCACACCGTGTACGCGTACCCACTTTCACCTGATTGTCTCCATGCCGGCGCCCTTGACAGATAATTGGCTTCTGTGTATCTTCTTTCTCAAGTATTGGACCCATGCTACGTACTAGGTATGGTAATACTGTAACACCAGCCACGAGCTGCCAATGATACGGACCAGGAAGCTCATCCAGATGTATGAGACATAAGGAGGTATATTACAGGAGCGACAATGGTCAGAAACAAGTGTACGTTGGGTCTACGCGAGTCGGTAGCTTCGGGCCGTCCTCCGTCGATGCCACGCCAAGCCGGCCAAGGGCGGCTATACTCGACATGTAGTTCAACGTTCAACACTGATCAGACACTGATATGACCGTGAAATGTTCTCATGCCCGGTGCTATCTTCAATTTAAAAGTAAAGGCGAGAGAATGTATTTATCTCAACTCTACTATGGCCGACTCTACTCAATTGTACGTGCTAGGAGGACTGGCGGCTGCGCTCATTCTAGCGTCAGCCGCCTGGTCGACACTTCGAAAACGTCTTATCGCGACAGAGACTGGATTCTACGATTGCGACTATCTAGCCCAACCCCGTAGTGACAAGGCGAAAATTCCTGGCACGGTAGTCATTTGTGGTGCAAGGTGTGCGCGCCCATTCTAGTAATCTAGACGAGTTGTCTAACTTGGTCACAGTGTTGGTGGGCTTCTCACGGCTCGCGTCTGTCATGACCACTTTGAACGCGTCATTATCGTCGAAGCCGAGAGCTGGCTGGACACGGACGATGCTCGCAAAGTCCAATCTTGGACCCAGGAGAATACGCGAAGCCGGGTCATGCAGTATACCTCTATTCAAGGTAAGATGCGTGCGCGTTATGGTGCTCCCTCCTCCTTCATATCTTTTACAGTAAACCAGGCCATCCTGTACAAAGCCATGTCTGCTCTGTATCCCAACTTTGATGAAGAATGCAAAGCATCCGACATCGGGTAAGCATCTTCCGGCCCAACATAGCTCCTGCTAAGATACCATATAGGGTGGCTCCAGCCAACTACGGCCCAAACTTCTTCGGGCATGTGATGAAAGTTCCCTACAGCCATAATGGCGGTGACCTTCCCAAAATGTTCTTCGCGTCTCGACAGGCGCTCGAGACCTTGACGCGTCGATTAACGTTGACTAAGAAATACCCCAACATTCAACAGATCATTGGCACTGTCACAGGATATACAGCCAACGACAAGCATCCCGACCGCCTTGGCAAAGTGTCTCTTAGGACCCGGGAAGGAGCGACGATAGACCTTGACGCGACCTTTGTCATTGGTAAGAAAGCCTCTCCGGAAAGCCCTCTTCGCTCCTAGGCACTGAGTTCTTTTATCTCTAGACTGCACGGGTCCGACGCAAGCCGGTGCCAAGTGGATACAACGCGCCGGGTTCAATGGAGATGACTTCAACGCGTTACGGTCGTCTTACGACCATAAGGGCTACTATGTCACGTTCCAATTCTATATTTCGCCTGAACTGGGCGCGAAGCTTCCCATTCCCGGAGGCTTTGAGAACATTGGAGGGACAATCGTCCTCTGCTTTCCGGACACGAGCCGTGATCATCGCTTCCTCGCAGCAGTGAAGGCCGAGGGACGTTGCAGTAAGTGACGTTGCGCGCGCGGTATCAGAATATGTTGTTGAAAGCTTCTCAGTACAATTGTGCTGTGGTTCTTGGGGCGTCGACGACCTACCGAGGACACTCAAGGGCGTCAAAGAACACGCTCGTTCCATCAAGGTCGAGAAACAGTCGACTGAATGGTTCTTCGATCTCATCGACATGCTTACCGAGGCTGAAGACACCGTCAAGGTCTTCCCCGGCAAAGTCGGTACGTTTGTTGAAATTACTCTGTATCTGGCGCGCAGAGTCTCACAGTTATATGAAGGACCGTGTTACTGGACGCATTATGAAAAAGCAAAGAACCTTCCGTCCAATTGGATTGCTATTGGTGACAGTATATCACGAATCAATCCTCTCTACGGGTACTGTTTGTCGTCCATGTTAGAAGTTATCTCCTAACGAGTGTCTCCCTAGACAAGGGGTCTCGAAGGCCATGCTCGGAGCTCTCAGCTTGAACACCATATTGCATCAGAACCGCACCAGAGCAGAACTCCCGCGTAACTTGGTGAAGCGATTCTTCCAGAGTCACGCCGCGAAGCTTGCTCCGCTATGGTTTGTGTTCAACTAGTCCCTTCGAATTTCTCGTTAAGGGGAAAAATAGGCAGGGCACCAAGTACGTAGATTACGCTCAAAGCACAACCATTCCGTCAGAAGGCGAGAGCCTCGATGATGGCAAGTTCCTCCGGTGGTATACGAAGCAAATCCAGATACTTGCATCTAAAGTAGGTTGTTTCACTTGTTTTCCTGCAAAGAAATTCATCGCCGTCTTTGCAGGACGCGTATGCAGGAGCAGTGTTGTGGTGCAGCCTCTGCATGCTGGATGTGGCCTCGATTGACCTCCTTCATCCCGATTGGTTTTCAAGGTGTTCTGGCAGGCGCTCACTGGGTACTTGGTTTCAAAATAACTTCATAGAACATAGAATACATGTTGCATTATGGAGGTACAAAAGGATGGTGAAAGAAATGGCATGAGTCTGACCTGAATATGTAAGATGCTGAGTGATCACTAGAAATGTAGGGAAATACAAGAAGACGTAGAAGCGCGTTCGTCATTCAGGTTTCTTCTCCAGATTCACAGGGATCCATTCAGCTAAAGTCCATCTCTTGCAGCCAAACGAGTCCACGATGATCCTCATGAGAAATCTCCGAGTCCCAGCCCGGTGGCATTTGCCATTGCCGGTCAGAGTTTTCGGTAGCTGTGGTTGGTGTCATGAGGACCCATCGAACCTCAATATGGATAGTTGATCCAGATCCATCTATATGCTGCTTATGCCCCGCTTGCTTCATCAGCCTTCGAACATCGAGGAATCCTTTGGAGGAGCCCTTGTGGTTCCGTCGCGTAGTAAATTGAATTACCCAAAGGACGCGGAAAAGCTGGTTAGCGTCATCGGGCACGTCAAGGAAAAATGCGTCGAACAGAGGGTGATTAGTTGCAACGGGAACAAAGATAACATGACCCCGTGCCAAGAGTGAGTTTGGTTGTCCGAGCTTGTAGGTTCGCTCGTACCAGGCTTGTACTGACCTGCCCCGTGTTGGCATAAATTGCACTGCCGGATGCACAGAGTGAGAAGCTAGATCCTTGGCCTCAGTATCCTCCATCTCCACATCCTTCATGTCTGCATCCCTCATCTCTTCCAGGTCAGAAATAAACAGAGGTTCAGCCAAGTCAGAGAACGGGTTAAGTGTCATTGGCTTGAGGGGAAGAGGGGGATTATCCTGCTTCATGTGATTAAGGGCGTAGGCAGCAAAGATGTGCCCTGCCAACACCGCACCACTTGACACAGCCCTCAAGCTATGGAAGGTTTCTTCAATTTGTGTGGGTGCAGTCTTGGAAAGAGAGTGTTGCAGCAGCTCCCACACAGCAGCGCTTCCGATAACAACAGAGAATTCCGTGCTATCAATACACGTTAGGGAGTGAGGCTGCACGCGGAGTGCGACGATCTCGTCATATATGGCGTATACTGGGAACTGGTTCTCAATGCGTTTGAGAATGTCAGAGGGAAGGGAAGCTCGCTGTTCTGTGATGACAGAAGAAAGGACATGCTGAAAGACCGATCGGGGTACGAGCCCATACTGATAGATTGCATCGTCAAGCAGGATATCAATCCAATCGGTAGCTGTTTCCTTGGGCCAGGTAGCATACTTTGCACTCTCTTTTGTTGCAATGGCCTTTTCAAGACGATTTGGAATATCCTGCATCGACTCGGGGGAGGCCAGATATGTGGTAAGGAACTTGATCATTCGGGGCCACTTTATCTGAAGCTCGAGGCTAGAATGGACAAGAATCAGGTATCATCATGAACAAACTGAGAACAACTCACCCTTTTCGAAGATGTGCGGGACTCCATAAATCCAGCCCCCAGAGCGTCGCGTTTCGAACCTTGCGGAACTCATGGTAGCGTTCTTTTTTGGGGGATACAGCGTAAATCGGCCATCCGGAAGCGTGAGTCAGTCCACGAGGCGCTTTGACTTCTTCTGACGAGTCCACGAGCATGATTGTGTGCGTCATGGTGTCCAACTCCTCCGTGGCGGCCTCGTGTGGTAAGTATAGAAACTCGTAGTCCTTGTCCTTTGGACACCACACCTGACCTCGATAGAAAAGGATGCTTGGCGTCGACCCGGCCCTATGTGGCAGGTGAAGAAGGACCGGCTGCCTGTCATGGATGAGCCTGACCAGGAGGTACCACAGAAACAAGCTTTTTCCTGAGACTGCGGTTAGTAATGTCGAAGGGCCAGATTTCATGCCCCAACGTACCAATGCCGGGCTGACCAGCTACGATGACTCCATCTTTGGTGTTCTCCCGTTGCCATCGATTAATGCCGTGGTACAGGAAAGCGTATCGTTCAAAGACGAGAATCGTCCCTTGGGAAGTGAAGTCCAACGATGTCGCTCCAAGGACCTCCATATCGCCGAATGAAAATGGGGGCGACGGAAATATTGTTAGGGCGTGAGGGAATTCGGTCCGGTTGAGTTCAAGTGCACGAGACGACTCCATCCAATAATTCATGAATTTTTGCCAATCTCTAGGCGCGCGACGCCATTTGTCCTTGCTACGTTTAGACCAATGCCACTCGGTGACACTCCAAGTGGCTCCTGCCGGCAGGTTGGACGGTTGGGGAGCCGCTTCGTCTTCGTCCATCTACTAAGAAAGAGAGATCGGGGCCGGGTAGTTAGCTTACATCAGTAAATCGAGTTTTATTTACATAAGCAGACCCGTCGGTGCGTCCGGCTTTCCTTCTGTGCCGTTTGCCGGGTCGTGGGACTTTCCCGGCGATCTCCGCGCCACGCGTTCCCAGGCCGAGTCATTTTGCCTCTGTTCACCGTCTGCCCGGTTGTGCATTGGCTCTTTGCTATATTTGTGCTCTCTAACTGCTTGGTATATGGTTCATCTGAATTGTTTTGAGTTTTCTCTGATCTATTGATAGTTTTTGCCTTCATCTCTGTCTCTGTGCTGTGTTTTTGCATGTTTTTTGATTTTGTTGATTTTTGGCAAGCTACTGACTGTCATTTTAGGTGCCCCTGTACATATCTCATCCCTCTTTTGTGGTTCTTGAGAAACACCAGCTCACTTTGTGGCTTCTTTGGTGCTACTAAGTGTGCTGTTCTTTGAGTCCCGGTGTCCAAGACATCTCCATCCGTGAAGTCTCCCCCTGGCCAGTTCAAATCCTACTTTCGGGTAGCGATACTGTTCGCCGGTTGACCAGAGTCCTCTCACCTGGGTAGTATTCAGGGAGATTGGTGTGGCAGTGCTTTCGAGCGCGTAAGTTCCCCACTATTGACGCTCCAGTACTGTTGCTGCTTACGTCGGATTTGGCCCGTGGTACAATACGAGGGTGGCCAGCAGTGGTAGTCCATTTTTGAAACTCAGTGCCCTGAGTGTTGGTACGTGTCGAGCTCTTCCACTACCATAGTTAGTGCTCAGTCCGTGTCGGCGTGCACGTGCTGGGCGCAAGTAGCTTTTCTCTCCCACATTGCCCGTGAGATCTTTGTACAATGTATGTTTGATTACTTTATTTTCATATTTCATCATCTTAACCCGTTTTGTCCAGGCCTCCACAAACTCCAATAGAGGAACGTAATCAGATGGACTGGACTCCTCAGACACCGGAGCGTGACTTACGTGCTGCTGAGCGAGATGCGGAACATCGGCGTAGAGAAGCTCAGATGACATCTCCTTCTGTTCGCCATCACAATTCACCCCATCCAAGCCCAGATCCTGCTGTGCCTTTACCACGCATGCAAATTGCTCCTGCACGTGTAGTGGGCGGAATGAGAGTTCCATCACCTCCTCCTGCCCGTCGTGGCCGTGGTCGACCACCCCGTCAAGCACCTCAACAGCCTCCACGTCCACGTGGACGTCCTCCAATTCAATCCCGTCAGCCACGTGGATCGCCTCCTCCTCCCCCACCACCTCCACCTCCGCCACCTCCACCCCCGCCACCTCCACCTCCACCACCTCCACCTCCACCACCTCCACCGCCACCTGTAGCTCCGAGACCAAAGGGTATGCAGCCTCATAAAGAGCCAGTACAAATGCAGGACTGTGGACGTATGAAGGATACAGCATGTCCTCACTGTCAGGCATGGCATTTTCCTAAGGAGAGATTGGCAGCATCTTCAAAGACCAATCCGCGCTTTGGGATGTGCTGTTTGCAGGGCCAGGTGCAGCTTCCAAAGATAAAAGATGCTCCTATTGGTTTGCTGAATTTATTGGGTGGTGCTTCGCCTTTGTCGACACAGTTCATGAATGGCATTCGCCAGTATAATGCAGCTTTAGCTTTTACTTCATGCGGAGCAAAGATTGATCGTTCAGTATTGGATGGTCGAGGTGCTTATGCTTTTCGTCTGGCAGGAGGAGAGCTGTATCACTCTATGGGCTCTTTACTTCCTGATCAAACAACTCCTACATATGCACAACTCTACATCTATGATCCTGCCACCACGACTCCCGAACAGCACAACGAGAATGCTCTGAATGCTCGCATTGAACGTAATCCCACCTTAAATCGAACTATCTTCACTAGAGACCTCAACGAGTCCAACGCGAGTCAGACTCGCGACTCGTGACGCGGGTACCCACGCAAAAAGAAGTCCAGTTCAGACTCGCGTCGGACTCGACTCGCGATGACTCGTGAGTCATCGCGAGTCCACTCGCGAGTACTCACCATGAGTCCGAGTCATCTCGGATACTCAGGAGTACTCGCGAGTCCATACACCCCCAAGTATTCATGCGCAGCGAGCATCCCCGGGCAATGGCACGGGGACAGTCAGCTGGGCATGAGGGTATGGTGGGGGTGATGGTGGAAGGATGGTGGGGGTGGGGGTGGAAGGATAGTGGTGGTGGTGGAGGATGGTGGTGGTGGTGGTGGTGGTCGACTCCGAACGACTCGTCGTCGCGTCCATCTCGCGTCATCCGCCTCATCGCATCGCATCCCCCTCCTCATCGCATCATCATCGTGTCATCGTCGTCGTCATCCTCATCCTCATCCATCGTCGGCACCGCAATCCAGTTGGTATCGGCAATCCAGTGATTGGATCGTGTGCTGCCCGTTTGCGGGGCTTACGCGTCCTATCGACGCCGACTCAAAGTCGAGCGTCGGTCATGTCGGCGCCGACTTGAAGTCGAGCGCCGATAGCGTCGTCGCCGACCTGAAGTCGAGCAACGAGTGTCCGAGTCGTGCTCCAGCTCTGCTGCTAGCGCAGAGCCAGCAGCAGCAGGCCCGGCACAAAGCCGAGGCCAAAGACACACCCCACAGGCTGCCTGACAATCGTCAGAGCAGCGGGGGCGACAATCGTCGCTCCCCAGGTGGTCGTGGTGGTGGTAAGAGGTACAGAGATATCACCCGATCAGACGCTTACGCGTCGCTTCGGGACTCGGCCCGAGTCGCCGGATCTGGCGAAATTGTTGCGTATAGCTCGTTTGAGCCACGCAAGGGTCCGTTTGAGTTGGCAAAAATTTGTAAATTAAGATAAATTACATAGCTAAATATTTGCGAGTCATCATATGATGACTCGCAGTCAGCAGAGCCATACTCAGACTCGCGACCGGACTCGTGACTACGTGACTCGCGAGTCACGCGAGTCCGAACGCCGACGTGCCCGAGGCGAGTCGAGTCACCAGATGACTCGGTGACTCGGTGACTCGTTGAGGTCTCTAATCTTCACCGAGCTGCAGGCTATACTCCATGACGTCAATCCTTACGTTACGTTATATCAACAAGCTTTTGACGTCATGTCGAGAGTTCCTCCGGCACAACGGACAGTGGTTACAACACGTTTGGAAGTCAAAGTGGGGTCTGATAAGCGGCGTCATAATCTTCCCACTGCTGAAGAGATAGCAGCTATTCTTCCAGGTGACGGGACACAGAATGAGAAGGCAGACCGAGATATTGTGATTCGATTAGAGGGTGGCCGCCTTAGACGCATAAGCCAGCTCAATCCACTTTATTCTCCACTTCATTATGTTCTTCTATTTCCATGGGGAGATCCAGGATGGGGCTTAGATCTGAAGTTATCAGAGACTGAAAGGTCAAAGCGCACTACACAGACCACTTTAACACAGTCAATGTACACAGTTTATCGTCTTCACGAGCGTGTAACGGAGGCTGCAGTTGCTCTTTTCAAGGCGGGAAAGCTGTTTCATCAGTATTTGGTCGATTGCTGGGCATCTACAGAGCAAAGCAGACTATGGTGGATTCGAAATAACCAAAAAGCTATACGTGCCGATCTGTATAAAGGCGTGGCAGATGCAGTTCGAGCTGGAGATACCGATATGTCTGAACACGGCGAAACCTTCATTCTTCCTTCTTCTCATACCGGTAGTCCACGCAGCATGATGCAACTCTATCAGGACTCTATGAGCATTGTTCGAGCTTATGGAAAGCCGGATATCTTCCTTACCATGACTGCCAATCCAAAATGGGTCGAAATCACTGAGTCTCTCCAACCTGGCCAAAAAGCTACAGATCGTCCAGACATTGTTGCACGGGTGTTCGAACTCAAAAAGAACGCTTTGTTACAGGAGGTTAAGGATGGTCTCTTTGGTCCTGTCCGTGCTATGGTTCATACGATTGAGTTTCAAAAGCGTGGCCTCCCTCATATGCATCTTCTTATCTTTCTACAACCTGGGGCAAAAATTCGAACTCCGGGTGACGTTGATAGCTTACTGTACTAACGGGACCAACTCTTCACGCCATGTTATGCGTTACGGTCAGTCTTCACTGGGGTAAGTCTTCACATCAAGGCACAGGAGCGGGAATTACCTTATTGGGAGTGGCGGCATTAGCCGCCGCGCCAAAAATCACCTATTTAGGCCTTCATATCAGACATTTGGCCTCTGTTACACGTTACGCAAGACCAAAAGTCTTCACTCACGCAGCCCCGTTATGCGTTATGTGAAGACGTGGTCCCGTTAGTACAGTATGCTGTGCTCAAATTCCCGACAAGGATCGCTTTCCCATGCTTTACGAAATCGTGACAACTGCTATGCGTCATGGTCCATGTGACGGCCGCTGCCGCTCTAATCCCAGTGCTAAACAATGCGATAAAGGATTTCCCAAACCCTTTTCAAACGCTACGACTTTCTCCGAGGATGGATACCCTAATCTCAAACGTCCCGAGGGCCCTTCTTTCACTGCAAAAGTACGCAATGAACAAGGACAATATGTTGATCACACCTTCACCAATGCCGATATTGTGTCCTACAATCCCTATCTATCCTGTCGCTATAACTGTCACATCAACGTTGAAGCCTGCGTTTCAATCAAAGCAGTGAAATATATTCACAAATACATTTACAAGGGCCATGATCGTACAACTCTGGAGGTCGCTCATGATGAGATCAAGGAGTATCTGGATGCACGATATGTTTCTGCTTCAGAATCATGTTGGCGGTTGTTTGAGTTCGACATGCACAAGGAGGAGCCAAATATCTATCGCTTAGCTGTTCATCTTCCTAATGAGCAAACACTCTACTTTGATGAAGAGGATACTCCGGCAGATGTGTTAGCGAGAGCAAAGGATTCTACCTTAACCGGATGGTTTAAAGCAAACGCTGACCAGAAATTGGGACCCATGGCACGGCAATACTCTTATCAGGATTTCCCTTCTGCCTTCGTCTGGAGCAAGGCTACAAAGAAGTGGTCAGACCGAAGGCGTGGTGGTACTTCTCTGGGAACCATTGGTCGTCTCTACTCAGCTTCTCCTGCACAGGGTGAACGCTTCTACCTGCGATTACTTCTCACTGTCGTCAAAGGTGCTACCAGCTTTGAAGATTTACGCACTGTAGAGGGAGTTTGTCATCCAAACTTCAAGTCAGCATGTCGAAGTCTGGGTTTATTGGAGGATGATGGAGAATGGGTTACCTGTATGCAAGAATCTATACAGATGCAGATGGGAGCAGCGATTCGATCTCTCTTCATCTATATTCTGCTCAAGTGCGAGCCCAGTGATCCGTTGGCTTTGTGGGAGACTTTTAAAAATGACATCTGTCATGATCTCCGCCGCCACCGCTTTCTGGAAGTGGATGTACGAATGGTTCAAAACATCAATGGCCGTGCTCTTTCAGATGAGGAAGTTTACGACTATGGCCTCTTCCTAATCAATCAACTATGTCAGGCTGGCGGTACATTAGTACAGGATTTGGGACTACCTATGCCTACCCGCAACTGGAACATCATCACCCCAGCGAATCCTCTAATCGCAGCACAGCGCGACTACGACCATGCTCAACTGACGAGTACAGTGACAGCAAATACTGCAAAGTTCAATCCAGAGCAACGTGCTTTGTATGATGCTGTCTAGGGTTTCAAGGTCAGGTCAGGTCAGGTCAAATGACCTTTTGATGGCTTGACCGGTGACCGGACCAGTTAAGCAAATCCTGCATTTCGGCTTAACCGTTAACCGTGACCGGTTAAGCAGCGTAACCGGTCAAGTTAAGCCCGGTCAAGCGGTTTTAACCGGTTACGACCGTAACCAAGTCATAACCGGTTATGATCGGTCATAACTGATGAGGCACGTTAACAAAATGACAACAGCAGGTTTTGAACGGTGGACCGGTCGTACTACAAATGTGGTACAACAGGCACTCAACCCACTTCACCATTAGGACATACCTGTAGCGAATGCCAAGGCATGATACTACTGCCCGGCAAGGCTCTACGGCAAAACCGGTTCACCTACTTCACGATTAACTTATGTTCTACTCATTCTATAGTCTGGCGTTTAAGGTGGGGTATGTACCGTGATTGGGCTTATTACATAAGTTGACCCAATATATCCATGCCTGCCGCCAGCCTACAGGTACCACCATCAGCGTGTGCGCGACTGTTCTATGCCTCCGTCTTACTGCTACCTGTCCAGACCGACGATCAGTGGATACGTCCGACAGGTGCGACGCATTCCGCCACCCTCGTTTACAATGTGCGCCGACAGCAAGCCTTGCTCGCGGAATGCAAGTGCGGTCATTCGTCAAAATCATGGGCGACGGATGCAGCATCGTGAAGAGGAAGGGCAGGATGTATGTCATTTGCAAGAAAAACCCAAAACACAAGCCGGTGCGTTGTTTGTCTTTGCCTACTTGATTTGTTTTTTCTAACGGTACTGCAGCGACGCACATCATCATCATTTCTTAGAAGCGGCGGCGCTGCACGCCATTCTCCTCCTGCACGCCGCCCTCGGGCACTCCCACTTCTACCTCTGGGAGCTCTGCCAGTGCTACGAGCACACCAACGATGGTCTTTGGCGCGATTGGCGCTGTAGCAGTGTTCGGCATCGCCGCAGGCGTATTTTTCTGGAGACGGCGGCGCGTTCGACTATTCGTCGCTTCTCGGTAGCGATGATGTGTAGATGAGTGCTGTCGGCGGTAGTGATGAGGACGCGGATGAGGAGACGCACTTGCGGGGCGGGCATTCGGTGTCTGAGGGGATCGGGTTCCATGCTGGATTCTTGGACCACGATGAGCCGTCGTCGGCGGGAGGGTCTGGGCAGCGATATTGCGATGAGCCGGTCAAACCCCGCCCAGTCCACCAGACTTTTATGTTCGTCCTTTGCCCATATTCCACCAGCCTCGTCTTTCTCTGCCGTGATGTCCGCCATGAAGGTGTCGCAGTCGTCGAAGCCCGGTGAGAGAATTCTGGTGAGCAGGATGCGGTCCACCCATGCGGGCGCTGTGCGCAAAAGCGCCAGGGACTCTGCATACAATGATGCCCCCGATGATGATAAAATGCGGATGCACGTGTTCCAGGCTGTTCGTGGCGAATTGTCCAATGTCCAGAGATTGTCAAGTCGTCTATTTTGTACATTTATCGTGAACAATGATAATACCTGAATATGCATAAACTTGAAGTAGGGTATGGAACGACAAGAAAAATGTTTATGAAGTGGTGCAGGCTCAGCAGCAGCAGCAGCAGCGCGCCTGCGAGCAAGCAGATCCGAAACGCTCGTCCTGAGGCTCTCCAGCATCGGCGATACAGTCGGTGGAAGCAAAATGCGCGTCACCAGATTAGGTCGACTTATGTAATAACCACAAGCACGGTACAGACCCTACCTTAATCGACAGACTCTATACACATCGATCACCCCTCACATTGCCGCAAGATCGATCGTGTATATAGCGTCTGTTTAAAGAGACTACTCATTCTAGGTCATGCTAACGACCTATTTGAGTGTTCTATAGGCAGCAGTAATATATAGATATATATACTCATGAATACTCTTTACCCGTCTCGTCGTACCTACTTCTATATTGTCAATGTATGTCCGTTAGCTGCATCGAAAGTGCGACATTACCCTTCACCACCCAAAAAATAGGTAAATTTGAAAGTTGTCGTAAAGCATTCTCTGATGACATCCCGACACATCCGAAGGCGAGTACGGCCTTCGTTGCGTCTCTGGAAGCATCCCGAGGTCGCGAAAATGGACCGGTCCGATCATCCGAGTGGTGATCGAGACACTTTTTCGTGTTCGATCTCACCCTCTTACCTCCACCACCTCGCGACGCCGGGTCTCCGACGACCCGACCTTGGGACGCGGGCCTACCAGGCGTCGTTCCCTATCCATCTATCTCTTTTTCTCCCTTTTTCTGTGCATTTGCGGGCTTGAAGAGCCCCGGCGGCCCCGCTGGACGCGTAAGCCCTCCAATGAGGCCGCAAATCTTCGACCACGATGGTGGAAACCCTCCACGGAGCAGAGGGAGCAGGGGATGTATTCTGGAACCCGACGCCGCGCTGTCTGATGACAGGCGACGTCTTCAAGGTGCGTAATTTTTTCTCTATCTTGGGCAGTAACTGACTCCTGCCATGACCACAGCACCACAACAACGATGGTACCCCGACGACAACACCATCATACAGACGATAGCGCCTCTACGACGACAACGTCAGCACCCCCACGACGCACGACAAGGACAACGATCCCGTCTCCACGATCTGTCACGTACGATGCGATCACGACAACCATGACACCTTGATGAAGACGACGCTCCGATGACAATGGCAGGACATGAGAGCACGGCTGGTGCCGCACTGTCTGCTGCAGGCGGCGTCCTGAAGGTGCGTGTTTTCTCTTGCTTTTTCTTACATTTACTTACATTTGACTCGCGACGACGCCGCGCGCGATAACAGCGACTATCTACCTCAACAACTGCGCGACCACCACGACACGTCACCACGGCAACGACCAAGACACCGCGAAGATCTGGATCTGGGGAATTTGACGCTGCTCTGTCTGCTGACAGGCATCGTTGCAAGGTGCGTGTCTTTCTCAATGTATTTTCTTACTGACTCTCTCAATTTAGGACCACGACCACCACACAACGACCACGACCACGACGACATTACCATGACAACGGTGACAACGACACCACAGCGTTGACCGCGACAGCGGGCTGCAGGACGATCGAGGCTGCATATCAGCACCCGATGATGGAGACCCCGACGACCTCACCACGACACTCACGCCCTCACACGGAAACAGCCCGCTAGACGCATAAGCCCTCCAACGAGGCTAATAATGATGATGGAACGACGGCGCTACGGCCTCGACGCGATGACACGACGACAATGACAATGACAATGACGACCTCACCACCACACCTACCTTGCGGCTGTGCAGCGTTACCAACGTTGCATGGACGGGACGTATAGTGGTTATCGTGCAGTACGGCATGCAGCCTCTGCTAGTTAGCACTGGCTTGCACGTACAGCACGAGCAAAATTCCTCAGTCATAACCGGTCATCGCCGGTTACCTGCGGTCAGATGAATTTCTTCAGAATGACTTGACCGTTGACCGTGACCGGTCAAATTGTGTGACCGGTCAAGTGTTATCGGTCAAAATTTCGGTCAGGTCCGGTCAGGTCAAGCAATTTGACCGGTTAAGCTTGACCTGACCCGAAAACCCTAATGCTGTCACAGATTCTGTAGAGCAAAAGCAAGGACGATCATTCTTCGTGCATAGTGGTGGTGGTGGTGGCAAGACATTTGTCTGTAATACGATTGCAAGTCATGTACGGGCTAAAACTATGATCTGTCTGTGCACAGCATCTTCTGGCATTGCATCACTCCTTCTGTATGGTGGCGCCACATCTCATTCTACCTATAAAATTCCTATTCCTGTATTGGACGACTCTACCTGTCGTATTGCCAGCACCTCACATTTGGCCGAACTTATCCGGACGACTGATTTGATTGTCTGGGATGAGATTCCAATGCAGCATCGTCATGCTATAGAAGCTGTTGAACGCACGATCAGTGCTCTGTGCACACTACCTGATCAAGACCCTAAACGATGGGGTGGCATTACTACTCTTTTTGGAGGTTTGTGATTTTCTTTCACGCATTTAGATATTTTGCTAATTGCAAACTTCAGGCGACTTTAGACAAACTCTTCCCATTATTCCACGTGGCAGTCCTGAAGAAATCGTTAGCGCAGCATTCAACAAATCACCTCTATGGTCACATATCGAGGTTATGCATCTACACCAAAATATGCGTCTGATTCATGCAGACCCAGAGAGTCGAGACTTCGCTCAATGGCTATTGGATATTGGCTCTGGCAGATTGACAGACCCTGCTGATCTGTCAGTGGAATTGCCTGAATGCATGTCTCTTCCCAATAACAACGTTCAATCGCTCATGGACTTTGTCTATCCTAACCTCAATACACCCCATCCCGACGAGTACTTCCTGGACCGCTCTATTCTTTCTGGACGCAATGTGGATGTTGCAGAGTTGAATGAGTTCATCATCAATGCATTTCCTGGCCCAGAGAAGACATATTATGCTGCAGATTCGATTCTTACAGACGAGGCTGGCCCAGAGGCAGTTGCTCAGTTTCCAGCAGAGATTCTTCAAACCTTTACTGCTGCAGGAATGCCAGACGGAAAGCTCACAGTCAAGGCAGGGATCCCTCTCATGCTTCTCATCAATCTCTCCCCTTCAGAAGGTCTTTGCAACGGCACCCGTCTCATTCTTTTGGAGTATCGAACACGTAGTTTGAAGTGCCGTATTATGGGAGGTACACATGCTGGCAAGATTGTCTTCATTCCACGAGTCACCATTCGTTCCAAGGATGCAGACTGCCCTGTAGCATTCAAGCGCAGACAGTTTCCAGTCCGTGTCGCCTTTGCCATGACAATCAACAAATCTCAAGGTCAATCACTTAATGTCGTTGGTTTGGATCTTCGAACTCCAGTATTCTCTCATGGACAGTTATACGTGGCACTGAGTCGATGCACATCACGGCGTAATATTCGGGTCCTCTTCGCAGCTACTCAGACGGATACAAAAACTGTAAATGTAGTATTTAGAGATGCTATAACAGGCATTGTTATTTGAATAATTTGATTTATGTATACATAATTAGCAAGGGGGTTTGGGGCGCAGCCCCAACAAGCTGAAATGACTGCCGTAGGTAGGAGGTGAGCGAAGCGAGACTCCTGCCGAAGGCAGGATTGGAAGCTTGTTTCAATGTCTGAGCGTCGAGCGGACTACATAGGCTAGGATAAGCAGTGATATTTTAGCGTACAAATTACCTGCACCGTGAAACAAGATCTCGTAGATCCAGAAATCCCTATTTTATGAGAGAGGACTGGCGGCGAGATCTATAAAAAGCCAAGGGCAGTAGTAGTAGTAGTGAAACCAGAGAAAGAGACGCGACTGAGACGCGTCGAACTCAGAACGTCACGTAACGCCTCCCAGTCACAACTCACAGAAAGGACCTCCTTAATTGATCTGGATTGGTCCCTGTCGGCACAACGCTCCAGAGAATGGAGTGAAAAGTCAAATTATAGCTTTCCTGACCAGCAATCTGGATAATCTACATTCTGGAGACAATCGATCAGTACTCATTCCCTGGGGCGCGTCTGATTGGGATAATGTACGTTTGAACATCGATGGGTAGCAAGTACAGACAGCACGCTAAAACGAAGGCGTCAACAATCACTGAAAGTCAAGGCTCACACAAACGTACAGATCAAGTATAAACATATAAAGCCCGGAGAGACGCGGACTCACTTGCTAGTATAACACAAGCAATAAAGCACTTTACTTTTACACAATCTAGTCCTTCTTCCTCTTCCTCGCTCGCTCCCTCTTGGTCTCCAGCTCGTGCCCACTCGCCTTCTACACTCGCCAATCTACAAAAGAATCGTCAGCACACAACAACCAAACATAACATACATCAAAAACTCACCTCACAGGCCGCTCCGGCTTGGGCTCTTCCTCCAAAAAGTACTCCGTCTCCAACGCCTCGGCAGCAGATATTCGCCTCATTGGATCATAATCCAACAGCCTTTCCGCCAGATCCAGCGCGCGCGGTGTCATCCACCTAACAATTCATCAGCACCTACAAAAACAAGGAAGCAAAACAACCCACTTGGAAAACAACTCCCTAAACCGATTCTCCTGCCTCTCTCGCGGCTTGACAAGCTCATACCACGCCAGACCCCCAATCTCCGGCCACCGCTCCACATCCGGCGTCCCAATAATCCTATATATCGTATCCAGCTGGTGTATCTCGTCGTTCCCCTGGAACACCGGCTTCTTCGTATACAGCTCCAGCATAATACACCCGCACTCCACATGTCCACCTCTGGTCCATAAACCGTCGCCCCAAACAACAGCTCCGGTGGCCGGTACCACAGCGTTATAACCCGATTCGTGTAGTCTGTCCGCCGCCGCTTCTGGTAGAACCGCGCGAGCCCAAAGTCCGCGAGCTTTAGCTCCCGCGGTTGTTCAGCAGAATGTTCGACCCCTTGATGTCCCGGTGGATCACGCCCTTGTGGTGCAGATACGCCAGCCCAGAGAGCATCTGGTGGTTCAGTGACTTGAGATGCGCAGGCGTGAATGAAAACTGTGACTGTGAGAGTATGCCCGTCAGATCGTGGTCCATATACTCAAACACCATGTACACAGAGCCTACCCGTCGTCAGTAAAAGAACTGAATGATCAGAGGGAACCCACCACTCGCAACTAGCATCTCAAATAACCGGATCACATTCTCATGGTTCAGACTCTGCAGGAGCTTAACCTCCCGCATCGCCGTCACAGGGAATCCATCCTTTTCCGCCTCCATCCGGATACGCTTCAACGCCACATGCACGCCCGTTTGCGTGTTGAGCACCTTGTACACCTTGCCAAACGTACCCTCTCCTACCTGGTTCACGAAGCTATAAACTCCTTCCCCAGGCTGGGCGGCCGGTGGCGGAGGTGATGGCGAAGGGGGGTCCACCTCCATCGGCACCGGCTCAGTATCGGGTGTGGGCGTACGGGGTTTCGGTGTAGGCGACCGTGCCGGTGGCGGTAGCTCGGGCGTTCGAGGTTGCCACACAGGTTCGAATACGCTGGTTTCTCAGATACCACATCACGGACCAGATACGGCTGTGGCGGCGTCCGGGAGGGCCATATCCCCACCTGATCGTAACTGGGCGACCGCCACCCAGGTTCTGGCTTCTCTGGCAGCGTGTAGGCAGGTTGTGGCACCAAGGACTCGGGCCTGTCTGGCAGCCGGCAGGCTTCTCCGGTAGCCCGTCGCGACAGAGGGAGACGACGACAGCTCCATATCGTCTTCATCCCCAGGGAAAAACCGCCTCAACGAATTCGTGCTGGTACCAATCGGCTTAAAGCCTTCTTCGGTACAAATACACTCTCCTCTGGCGCAGGAGCAGGGACAAACATCGGCTTTGCAGGTATTGATATCGGCAATGTTGTCGGCGGCGCCATCGTCCCATTATTAGCAGCATTCGCCTACAGAGCAGTCATCAAACCATGCTATTTGGTAGACGGATGTTGAAAACGCACTTTATTATTATTGTTTCTTTTTCTTCTTCTTCTTTTTGGAGGTATTGTTGTTGTTGTTGTGTTGTTGGACGCCTCTGTCGTTTGCGGTGGATAATTGATGATGGGTGTAGATGCAGATGGCAGTCGGATGAACAGCACGGGGCGCTGGAATAGGACTTGGGCTGCGAGTGCTCCGGCTCGACACAGACCTCGAAAGACTCCGTTTCTTCTTGTGACTGCGTTCCCGCTCTCTCTGTGGAGTTGGAGATTCAGATTTCCAGCGTTGCGGCGGTGGAGGTGTCCGCACGGGATCCGGTTTCGTCATGTCGTCGCCGCTTCTGGGGTGGAGGTGATGCAGGCGACCGAACTACGCCCTCGTGAGTGATATGAATACACAGAATCTGGCGACCGATAGCGGGTTGGTGATGAATGCTTTCGATGTTTGTGCTTTGTCGGTGACTCAGATTCGTGGTGTCTCTTGCTACTACTACTGCTCCGCCGGGTCCAGCTACCCCAAGAACAACAGTCAGAAAAGTACAAGAACAATGAGAAAGCCATACTTGTTCAAGTCAGAAGACTCATCCCTACTGCGCCAGTCGCTCTCGGCCACATACTTGGCTTTTGAAGACTGGCTCTGATGAGTTTTTTTGCTACTGCTGCTGCTGCCACCGCTCTTGGCCGTATATGAATGATGAGAGCTCGTCTTATACGAGCTCGAGTAACCATTCCTGTTGTTGTTATTGCCGTTCTGCGAGCGGCTGTAGCTGCCTTGGGTGGACTCGGCCTCACGATGGGAAGACTTCCAACTCGGGGCGGGCTCCCACTTGCGCTCCTCCGCGTCATCGAGCACTGGCGCGGGTGGATCCACGTGCGGGCAGCTTGGCGACGGGGCAACCAGCCGTTATCGCCCTCCCAGCCATGCGAATGCTCTTCCACGCCTGCGCCTCTGGTACGCCACTGTTCCATGTCATCACTTTGTGGCGGGCGATGGGTGCGGCGTGTCGTGCTCGGACGGCCGCGATGGTCCTCCTGATGGCGTTGGTTGTACGAACTACTATGTCCGTCATGAGCATTCCACGATGGATACTCGCCATTGTAAGAAGAAAAGGCGGCGTACGACGAGGACCAATCCTCTCTCGATGAGCCTGCGGGGGGCGGGTAGTCATTGGCGCGGCCGCTGCCCCAGTTGTTGTTGTTATTGTTGTTGGGTTCTCTGGGCGGCGGCACGTCGTAGTCGTCCCGGTGGTAGCGTTCCGCGCCGCCAGAATAAGCAGCATATCGGTCGAGCGGTACGTCCGGACGCCAAGAGTCGACATCCTGGGTCGACCTGTACGAGGACTTTTTCATTTTCAGACTGAGCCAGAGTCCCCGGAGCGGGTGCAGACGAGGGCGGCGCGTAATTTGACTTTGTCTGCTGGTAGTTCGAAGAAACTAACTGCGTGGGAAAAAGCAACACTCTTTATTCAGATACCACCACCATGGATCACGGAAACCATGAAATGCCCATGGCACCGCGCTGCTCGATGAACATGCTCTGGAATACTCAAATACAGAACACCTGCATCGTCTTCCGCAGCTGGCACATCCATTCCAACGCTCAGTTCTTGCTGTCGCTCGTCATCATCGCGTTATTGGGCGTCGCCTACGAGTACCTTCGCGTTCTCCAGCGAAAGCTCGACTCCCATATTACCTCCTTCGCTCCCCGCTCCCATGCCAGAAGTCCCAGTCGCTCTCGGGAGGACGCTACACTGCTCGGTGGAAAGGCTGTATCTGGGTGCGTCTAGTTTCACTTACTACAAACAGTGCTTATACTTCCGAATCTAGATTTGTTGTTCCGCCCACCTATCGCCTCTTGCGTGCTCTTCTCTATGGACTAGCCGTCTTCGTCTCATTCTTCCTAATGCTCGTCTTCATGACGTACAACGTGCGCTCCTCTGACCGTCTCCCCCTGACTTTCTCATAACGTTTCTGGCGCAGGCATATCTCATCTGTGCAGTTGTTATCGGCGCGGCTATTGGTCACTATGCTTTAATCCAGAGCTGTTACCGCAGGCCGGTGATAAAGGCATGGCTTGCCATTAACTTGAGAAAGATTATGTATCCCAAACGATTGCTACAATCTAAATCGAATTGACAGAGCAATTAAATGTGTAAAAAAAACGAAGCGAACGAGAAACGAAATCAAAGATGCACATTAGACAGCGGACTCGAGGATTTAATGGTTGTAAAACACCGTCTTGGTGACGGGGATGGCAGGAGGTTTCCTCCGTTTGGGCGGTGCGGGTGGTGGTTCCCTGCGATGCTTGTTGACGCTATCGCGGTGGCGCAACAAGGCTCCGTCATGCTTATTCTCGGATTGTCCAAACTCGCCATCTGCAGGCGAGACTGGCACAGAACGTGATCCTACTTCTTTCCGCATCGTCGTCGTAGCCACTGCAAATTCGCTGCCTGTCTCCGAGCTGGCATACGATCCCACCATTGCATTGCGATCCGCATACAGGCCGTCGATGTGAGCCGAGTTAGCGGTTCCTTTCCTCTTCGGTGGTATCGTGGGTGCCCTAGCACCCGCCAAACTGGTCTCGCTTCCTCTCCTAGCATCCGCAGCACTACCGCCGTTAGAGAGGTGCTCCGCACTCCGACTGGCCTTTAAAGTCTTGCCCGCGGACGTCGAAGACGACGCCGGTACGCCAAGATGTGATCGACTGTATGCAACAGCACCCCCACCATCACTGGCAGGTGGGCTTGTCTTTTGCATCTCAGCCTTTCTCAGACCGACACACCACTCTCCGCCAAGACATCGCTCCACTAGTCGTCGAGTGGTCGGATTGATATCCCGAATTACTTCGTTTCGGACCAGCGATTCAAGAGAATGCTTGATCTGGGGACGTTTGTAGGGCACTTCGCGCAATTGAGTTTTCGTCAGAAGAGGGTGAAGTACCCGGAGGTACGTGTGTCGGAGCTTCAGAAAAGTGTCAGACGTTGCCCGAGACGAAAAGAGAATAAATCTGGGCGCACGTACAGACTCGCTATCATCATCAAGATCCACTACCTCCCGAAGGAAAACGTCGACCAATACACAAAGATCGTTCGTGTAGAAGTACTCGGAAGTACCTTTTGTTGTGAACAAAAGATATATGAGCTTTAAAACCAAGAGTTGCATGCATAAGTCGTCCGGAGACCGTTCTAACCGCAAATTAGTACACAAATGCCAAGAACTCAACGAAGCGAACCCACCAGCCCGGTTCAGCATGTATATCATATTCTCGCCAAACGTCCTGCTAGATCCCAATCTTCTCATCAAAACCCTGAGAACTCGGTTTTTTGGAATCTTGAACGTTAGCTGCAGCAACCTCGTTAATAGAAGCGACCATGAACTGTTCATTCAACGCAACCTGCAAAGCCTATAAGCGCCGAAATGAAGAAGTTCGTAAGAACACACGATGAATTTGATCACGGAGTAATTGAACGACTCGTCCTGCATGTGTCGCGTCTGCTCCACCAAATCGAACATATAGTCAATAAACGTATCGTCGAAGACACCTGTAAACGATTAGACAGCGGAGGACCATACAGAACTGGACTCACGAAGCTCGATCACGCTCAGCTTCTGCCATCGGCACATCTCGTAAAGTAGCCGCACACAGAGACTTCTCAACTTGGCTTCGATGACCACAGCGCCTGGCCCGCCGCCGTGGCCAAAGTACTCGTCTTCAATATCCTGGTCAATCTCGACCAGCACGTGGTCCATCAACAGCGGAATCAGCGGCTGCCAGCGCTTGGCGGAGCGAAAGACATCGGTTCGTCTCCTCCCGAAGCAAAGTAACACGTTGTAGACCATGAACTGGCAATGTGGATTCGTGTTCTTGAGGGAGGTTCATAAGCGAATCTAATCAGGGGGGCCAAAGTAGATGCGTACAGATTGTGCTGTTTCCGTCAGGCGTTCACACATCCTCTCCGAGTGAAATGCGAACAGTTCCGAGTCCAGAAGAAGGCCGCACGCGTGTTCGAGTTGAAGGGGACTCTGTAGGTACTGTTCTGCGGCGCTATTCAGGTAACTCGCCACAACCGTTACGAACAAGGGTACACACCATGATAAGTCGAACACAATGCTAGCCATCTTATGAGCATTGCATCCAGTTGCTGAAGGGTAGGGATCTTTTTGGGAAGCGTCAACACGTCCTCCAATTCTACAGCGCACGACCGTTCAACATCCCGTTAACGCCTACTGAACAGCAGTACACACCTGACCAGAACTGTTGTGCGGTCTCCACGACATAAACAATCCCAAACTCGTCCTCCATTGTTACCGATGTAGTGAGAGACGTTGATGTAGAAGCCATTGCAATAGCATACAGAAACGCAAGTGGAAGTGAGTAAGATGCAGTAGGCGAGATAAATTTGGTTTCCACTGCCAGGGCAGCTGACCTAATATGACGTCAAGGAACGATTTCAATTCGGAACGAATAATCTATGAACAACGAAGGCGTGGAATCCTACGCGTATCTACGTGTCTGTGGCCATTCTCTCGTCCGCACTGGGAGCAGAGGTGGCGGCGGTGCCGCTCATGTTAGCAGCTGACGTCTTGGCATCCAAGAACAACTCTCCCATCTCCGAAATATCCTCTTCCTCTATTTGCGTTCTACCGGCAAGGTCGCGAGAATGGCGGCAGGAGCTAGAAGCTGCAGAGCATATCTGTAATAAGTGTTCGTTAACCTGATAAGTCGCCACATATCTGGAGATGCGAACCTCAGAGAAGTTCTTTCGCCTTCAGCAGCTAAGCGTTGAACAACAGCTTCGCTCAGCTTAAGACCTTCAGTGTCAGCACGCAATTGCACAACGCGTCCAACTTGCTCGCGTGTGTACCCTTCCGTTCGAACAATCATACATCTAACGGATCATCAATGCGGTGAGTACAGGAAAGCTGTGAAGAACGGACCGATCCAAAAGATCAACGGGGATCCCGTGAGGAGCGACAATGTCCGTAGTCCCTCGAACCAGTGCATTGCCGCGGTTCGTCGCTAGAATCACAGTAGGCGCCATTGGCGACTCCAAGAGGGCATTAAGATAAGTGAAACATTCATATCGAGCATGTGACCTGTAGAGGACATAAATCATCAGACACACTGCATGACGCCGCGCGGCTGTACACACCTCATCAATAAAGACGACGCCGGCACCACCTCAGCCACACCTTGATCAACGTAGCCTTTGACGACCTTGTTAACTTCACGACGAAGTTTGTCGGTAACCTCAGTTCGTCCGCTCTTCACCAGGTTACCCATAACACTCATGATGTCTTGACCACCCTGAGGACGGGCATTGGCATTATCAAGATCGCCCAACGTCACATCTTGCACGAGTTCCTTCCGCTTATTAACCTCGCCTTTAGGCAGCGGAACGTATGTTTCCGATTCAAGATCATAGGAAGACGCGTAGGCGTCTGAACGTCCAACGCGCTGCAAGCATGAGCCCAGCCGGTACCTCTACAAACCGGAGCACATACCTTGACCGCGCCTGTGTTTTGTTCAATATATATCACGTCCCAACGACGATTTTCTCTTTCAAGATGGCTTCATAGATGCTAGGGTCCAGTCGCAGTTGCTTCACTCCCTTCACCGTCTTAAGATGGACGATTACGTGAGAGACAGTTTTCCCATATCCACTGAGAGGGTTTTCGGATTCTGCGGGGGTCAGCTCCGTCACTTCGCCTTCGTATACACTTTAGTCTCTTTGATTCTTAGCCCTAGATTTCATCTGGTGAGACACGCGTAAAGCGCTTCACGGGTTGGATTCACGCACCAATGGCCCTTCGAAATGCTTCGGCTAACACTTCGGTTTTTTTCACTTCCGCGCTGTATACCTCCGATCCCACCATGGACAAAACGGCACTTTCAATCCAAGTTCATGTGATACGGCTAGCGCCAAAGCTGTCTTTCCGGTTCCCGGTGCGCCTGCCAGTAATAACGCGCGTCCAGAAAACTTGCGAGATTTGATTAACTCGACGATTACACCACAGGCCTACGATTGCCCTAAGATATATTATAAACATGGCAGAGAACGGCGAAATTGGTACCTCGCGGCGACAGTTTGCCCCACAAAACCAGCGCCATCGACATGCAAGACTGTCTGGATGCAGTCCCAGTCCTTTTATGTGCGAATGAGGAGCGATGCGAGAGGTCTTTGCAGCGGACGCCGCCAAAGTGGGTGGAACTGCATTGTGCTTGACTGGTCCTGACGAGGACGCGCCTGGAGTGCTTGCCATTTGGATCGTTGTGGGAGGCAAGATGGAAGCGATTCGTTGCTGAGTCAGCACGATCGTGTTCATCCCACCTTCAACTCAGAATTGGGTCACCACTATATCCATGCAATACATAAAAAATATCCGAATAATAGAAAGAAAACAACAAGCCATGTACGATACAATCACTACTACCGCCCTAAACCCATCTTCAGAACAGCCCCAATTATATCTACCTCTGACCATGGACCTTCAGTGGACGCGCTTTGTCTCCGCTGGATGTGAATAAGACTATTGCGGAAGTGTCGGAATGATCATGTCGGGCGTCTGTACGCCTTCGAGGAGGCCAGGTGGCGCGCGTTGTGAGGGATGAACATCGGGTGAAGTAATGTTATCCAACTTCTGCGCAATCAGTTGTACCAGACTACTAATGTATTTAGGTGTAACCTTCCAACGGAATGTCAGCTCAGAAAAAGTCGTTTACTGGAAAACTTACCTCAGTGGCGCCGTGATCCAGATAGTACAAATATTGATCCAAGGTATCGCAGTACAACTGTGTAGTCACAATTTCCTCAATCGCAGAATTTGCGATTCGGGATGGTCTTCTGCATACATTCAAGTACACGTTTTCCATCGCGATAAGGATACTAAGGAATGAAAAATGTCAGACCCAAATATTCGACCAATGTAGAGACTCGCCGCTTTCGTCGTATTCTGCAAAGGATCCTCCTTCGGCGTCGGGGGCTGTTCCTTGACTTCCTCTGTCTCTTCTTCGGGGGGAGGCAGAGCCTGCCACCACAAGTGACTTGCCAGCCCCACAGCTGTCGCTTGATGACTTTTCTTCAAAAGTTTAGCTCCGTGCAATGCAGCTTTGGTGATGAGAGTGTCGTAATTATCAGCAGTGAAGACCTTCGCGCTATAGAGGGTTCCAATAATGAGTGTGATGGCCTGCAGCTGAGCCCGAGACTCCGATATGTTGTCCTCGTATACGCTGAATGCTTGGACATAGAGGTCATACGTCAGGTCTTCAAACCCGCACTCGTCCGCTATCTGTGCAGCCAAGAGGAAAAAGACGTAAAGCAATAGTTGGCGCTTCAACCTGCGTTGCCAGTATTGACGTTAACTGGCGGGCGAACTTGAGTATGCCTTCGACTTGCGACTTCCAATCCTCCTCCTACGTGTCATGTCAGTGAGGAAGTTACAAGGAGACGGGGTTTAAAAACGAACTAAATGCTCCTCGGGTCTTATATCTCCTGCACAGTTTGATGGACGACGTGATCAACGCCGGGAACGTAAACCTCATTCGTTCTCCACCAAGATCGAAATGTCTTCGCGCCACTTGCATCAGTTCGAACTGGACGCTGAGCGACTCGGCACGGAACAAATGAACCATACGCGCGACCCATCCTTGCTCTTCTGCCATCTCTTCCCGTTCCACCGAGTATGGACCCGACGAGACTCTTTTACATGAGGTTGTGTGCCGTTTACAGCAGCTCCGCCCATTGCGTCGGTCTGATCCTTGATGAGAACGTGACATAGTTCAAGAACGCCGTCAACATCTTCGGGTGTCTCGATGATAGTCTCGTTCTTCAATACCGATGATATTATGGATTGGGCAATGGAACGACGTGTAGAAAAAGAGTTGGCGTGTTAATAGAGGAACATAGTTCGGAATTGCCAGAAGAGTCAGAACAGATTGATAGGAATTGATGGGCGCTACAAGTAGAGCAGAAAGATTTGACGTGGTTTGCTGAGCATGAAGATCGGGACTTTCAGAGTATTCCTTGATTTTGTCCGCTGCGTACGCGAGAAACCTGGTCGACGTATTCGAGCCTATCGGGGTAGCAACTGAGTGATAGGTTGGTCAGCGACACGAAAAGGGCCGTGATGTCTTGGATGGAGAGATCGGGGCGGGCCTTAATGAGCTCCACCACTTGTTTCCAAAAGACCTCGAATAGTTGGACGTCCTCTGGGACGCCTCGGAATTTGCGAACCGAAGACCCAGCCGTTTCTTTGCCTTTTTCCTCCGGAGCAACGCCATTCGCCGTTGGCTCTGAATCTGGTTCAGGCTCGGAGGCACTGGTAGTTGTAGGGACGTCGGAGTGCCCCACGCGTTCTCCTCAGCGTTGGATGTGGTAGGCGACGAGACGGTGCCATTTTCGCGAGCACGAGCCTTCTGCAGTTTGACCTTCCGCTAATCTCTTAGCAGCAGCTTCCTCTTGACGCTTTGTCTCCTCCGGGTCCTCGTTCTCGGCCTCCCTTGCAGCATAGGCCGCGAGGCGATCAATAAGCGCGATGACTATGGACTTGATGTTGACCTTCGGGTGTAGGTGGGCGGTCGCTGTCAAGAATGGACCCAAGGAATGAAGGTGGAACTCGTCCGTAAAGACTTGAATGACGACCTCCATCAAATATTCCTGAGCAATGACGTCCTTGCAGTTTACGACCTGCTCAAGAATTCCGGGAAGAATGATGCGTTGATAGAGATCCAAATCGACACCGTCAAGTTGGCTTAGCCGGACAAGATTAGTCCCAACCAGGATCGCAGCTCGCGTCGTTCCATCTCTCGTTTCTCTCGGTCTCGGGAATGACCTTGGTGTTGCAAGCGAACCCAAAGCTTGTTCATTTCGATGAAGTTGGTTAGGACGAAAGTGATGGAGTCATTGAGATTTCCCATTGGTCTATAACGAGGTCAGCACGAGCCCATGCAGTAGACGAAGCAACGTACCCGTCATCGGCGCCAATAGGTAAATGGTCCCTTGTTTGCCCGCTAAGATAATGCCGCAGGAATAAACCACGAACAGGATGCAAGACGCCACGAGACATCTCCATCATATCCTTCATAATTTCCTTGACAGGCGCGTCCGGTATGGACATGTAGACTGCGCCGACGGTAATCATGAGATATAACCGAGGAATAATGTTGCCAGCATATTGCACCAATTCGTATAGGTCTGCAAGGTGGTGTCGACCTGAAGTGTGGGCGTCATATAGATAGTTTGAAAGGTGTCGTAGCGCATCGAAAACAGCCATGTCTGGAGCAAAAATAATTTAGACAGGGTGGGGAGTTGAGTCGCGATTACGCACAGAGCTCGTAATATTGCTTGGGCGACAACGACGACGTCCGGAGCTCGCCAAGCATCAGACTAGCACTTTTCAAGGCGTCCATTAACTGGTCCATTTCCTGGTGAGAGTAAGTAAGGTCAAGATATGACCCCCCATTATTAGAAGCTGCGGACGTACGAGGTTCCTCTTCATCTGCTGAACCTGAATTTTGACGGTGTTCAGCGCCTCGCTGAGCATCTTCCCTTCCTCCACCACTGGGAGCGCCATGGTGACCAGAAAAGGACAAGCTACAGCAAGCTTGTTGGGGTAGGAAGTATTCCACTTGTTTGGTTTGTTTGGCGACACGTTTGGTCTATATAATGACGCAGTCACTCTCCGCCCAACTGCCATGCTCTGTTCGCGTACTGTCTTCCGCTGCTTCAAAGCTCTAGAACGCTTAGGCGACCGTATCACTGGCGCGGCAGGACCGTACTTTGTTGGACTAGCCGCTCTCCTAATCTCAACCGGCGCGATATGTTTCTGTAAGCTGCTCCTCCGCGCACTCATCCACGTCTCAATGCTGTACTAGTTGACGTGATCATGCCTTCACTATCATATCCTCATTACTGGACCTATTTGCATTCTAATTGCACTCAATCTCTTCTTGCATTACTACTATGTCTGCACAATACCACCAGGTTTCGTAGACGCGCCCATGCAACTTGCTGGAACCAGTCGTCTCTGGGCGCAGCCACTAAATAAGACACGCCCTCTTACCTGGACACCAAATCTAAATATTACTCGAGCAAACATCACCGTCTGTAGAAAATGTGCTCAGAGGAAACCTGAAGTGAGTGATCATGATCAGAGCATCAGACTGCGCCTCATGAGTACGAGAATGTAGAGAACGCACCATTGCCGAATCTGTAATCGATGTGTACTGAAATACGATCATCATTGTCCCGTCAGTACATTCTCCCTGTCTTGCTGTTCTCTAACGGTTTTCTAGTGTATGTCGCTACCCAGAAGAGTTTGGACATGGCTGACGGCCTTACAGGGATAAACCAATGCGTTGGTCTCCATAATGAGCGCCATTTCGTCATGTTCATGGCCTATCTCTGTCTATCGTCTTTTTGCTTTGTCTTGCTTGGCTACGAACAACTGTTTCTCGCTCTTGGCGTTTCCTATCGGGGCGCATGATTTTCAATGTCTCTCTACCTCTCTCTCATTTGGTCGTATAGGTGTCTGGCCTTATCATGTACCGCCTCTGGCTTACATGCTCCTGTACATCTTGTCTGCAGTCATTGGACTAGCCGTCGGCATTATGTGTTATATCACTATGGATGATTATGCAAGGGGAGACTTCAGTGGAATCTCAAGACCATGAGCATTATCGCCGAGTCGCGTCAGAGAGAGAAGGTACCTTCCTATCTTGGATTTGAAGATTTTCTTGCTAGCTAAACAAGGTTTAGACTTTTGTAAACTCTTATGATCTTGGGTGAGTTCATAACTCGCCTTCACCTTTCGTGGCTCACCCAGACACCCGCCCAGAAAACTTCAGAATCTAAAATTGTTCTTCAACATTGGCCCTTTTGGATAGTAAGCACCATGGTATGCGTGCCTTCGCTCACCAGCCGACGTCCGTTTCTAGCTCACATTGGACCCTTTCATGCCACTACGAGTACAACCGTATACCGACGGCACTCGTGGGCTCGTCGCGAAGGATATGAACGACATAGAGGTGTACGGGAGGCGAGGAACTGACGGATGACGAGGAAACCTCAGAAGCATGATAACTCACGAACTTGAATAGCCGTATTACATCGTAATTTATCAACTAACGCAACCACATTTATTGGTGCACGCGATTTCTCCATCCGAGTTTTCTCCATTGTTCCAAGAACAGTACATAGTACAAATGTGTTGTTACAACAAAATAAGTATAGATCTATAGATGTGCGCAGTACCTAACGTCCACATTCATAAGTATGAATAAAGATCAGTCAAGGCTCTTCCCCCCATAGTAGGATCACCCTCGTTTCTACATTGAAGATACCTCGCGCCGAGAGTTTGGGCAAGCTCGCCTTCACCTGCTCGGCCATATTGCACGTTGTGGCATTTCCTTCCACCACGATGAACATTTGCACCTGGTGCTTAACCTGCGCCATAATGTCATCTAATGCCTTCCTGCGATACGTCCCATTCATATGCATATGCTAGGCGCAAATGCATCTCGACATACTCCAAATGATGGGTGGAAGTACCAAAAATTTTAGCCAGCGCAACAAGAGGCGGCTGTGGGACAGGTGTTCTTACAAGCAACATGACATTCGATTTTGGGGATTCGGCCCAACTCAATTGGTCGGGCTGCTGTATCAAACTATCAGCCAAAGCTGCAAGATAGGAATAATACAACTAACAAGTATTGGTCGTATGAACACGAGTTCCTCCAAGCTGTCTTTGAGATGACGCAGCAATCTGTTGAAGATGCCTGCATTTTTCATCCACATTGAAAAGATCTCAAGTCTCTTCAATGTTAGAAGGTCAAGCGGGCAGCGCGAACCCAAGAGGCAGTCAACGAAATCCGTTGCAGCCGACGGATACATGTTGATCGCCAGAGAGTTAATAGGATTGACCCCCGTCGATGGCAGGTCGTCAATGCCCTCGTAGTACTTTAGTCCGCCGTGGACTTGAATGTTCTTCGGAGCAACGGAGTCTTTGAATAATGATAAGAAAGACAGTGAGTCTCGGCGGAAAAGGACTTTAGAGAAGGATATGTTTAGGAGTTTTGGCGTAGCGATGAGTTACGCAGGGAAGCATTATGGCGCGACTGAGTGAAGTGTCTAGACAGTTTATGGCGAGAGACTCCAAGTTGGGGAGAAGGTTGAGAATGGCTGGTACTAGAACTTCGTCCTCCGTGAGCCATGAACCGGAGATAGGGAGGTAGAAATCGTGCAGGCGGAGATCAGTGACCTGTGACGCATCATTCGGCGTACGAGCCATGTAGTGGAAGAATCGAGCATATGGATCGAACTTGGCGCGATGATGCGTATAGCGACTGCTACGTAGCACAGCCGTGGAAAATAGACGCTTGTGCGCCCGAGAATAAAACGACTGCGCTACCAGCGTGCAGGTTGCAAGGTCAGCGTTTCCTCGACCGGGATTTCGTCAATGATAGCATCCACCAGTTCTTGTGGAAGAAGAGTGTCCCAACGTTCTGGTAATGCTCAGTCGGATGGTAAATGACTTTGTGTGGTTACCTACTGTACATCCGTGGAGGTGTTGGTGGAGAAAGTAAAGATAGGCTTGCCAGGCCTATCAGCATGGTCCAGAGTGTTTGAGTTCCATGTGATAACCTCGGAGAGTCTACATAGCGCCATTGTGAGAAACAGACATTGACGGAAGCAGATGACACGGACCATTTTATTAGCGTACAGGGTGTCCTTTGAGGAATATCGAGCGTCGAATATGTATACTACCGATACGGCCAGAGTTTTCGCTTCATACTGACAGCAAAGATCAGTTCGAGTTCAAGATCATGAGCATTGAGCATGAGGGTAAGGAGTATTGATGCGATATCACTCGATCAAAAAATTCAACACTTTGTCCTTACTCTCCTCCCTCGTTGACGAGAATGGCGCCCACTAAAAAAGCCGGATCGCTTCGACCTCGAAAACCCGCTCGTCGACGTCGTCTTCCAAAGTGTCTCTTGCCAAGGTCAAGGGAAAAACTTTTACCGCAATGCAAACAAGTCGCTCGACTTAAAATGCTCAACGGAGGGAAGCCTGTCCGCGACAAGGATGGCAAGATCATTCAGGCTGCAGCATTTCAGAAAGGAGAGGATGAGACTAAACCTGGCCGAGTGCAACCCGATAGACGCTGGTTCGGTGCGTTGCAACACTGATTGTCCAACGATTTTCACTGACTGGCATCAGGAAACACGAGGGTTATCTCGCAAACGGCGCTGGACCACTTCCGAACAAGCCTTGCAGGAAAGAAAGACGATCCATACTCTGTTCTCCTTCGTAGGAATA
>JADNRX010000399.1:0-47531 GCA_015501595.1 Hymenopellis radicata
GGCAGGCTGTGGCGTTGGCGCAGCGAGCGCTGGGGGACTGCTAGTCCACGCCGTTGGATGAACAGCCAAATGGACGATTCTGGGTTCATTAGGAGACTGTTACACACAGACGCGAATCAGCTGCCACAGCAAGTAACACGGGCAACGGATGCTAACCTTCCAGATGTTGTCCAACCTCTCATCGTCACTTAGCGCCCGTCCCCGCCAAATGAGTCTCTGACCCTCTACTCGCGGTCCGCCTGCGCAGGTGGCCTCGATGCTCTGCTTGACGTCGAGCACAGTAGCAGTAGTGTGCACCTGGACGTTGAATGAATGAGAATACGCGGGTAGCTCGACTCGGAGCACGACCAGCGCCATGGAATGAGATAAAGATGATGTGTGCTACGTGGACACACGCTGACCGAAGTCAACGGCCCATCGGCCCGGAACCGTGTCATCAAGCTTTCCACGCTTGAAGATGATATATTCGGTCTTAATTCTCACAGTAGCTACTACATCGACACTCCCTCGAAGGAAACTACCTGAGAGTGAGATGCATCATGTTGAATAAAGTTGTACGACTGGTGGGAAGTAGCAGGAAGCTTCTTCGCATCGCAGTAAAGTGCAAGTGAGATAGTTCGGGACACAATACAAAAGGAATTGATTGCCAATGAAAAAAGCAGCATCTTCGATGGCAGAGGTGAATTACCATTCGGGACAGAAAGAACAGGTTGTACTTACATGCAGACTCGGAGAGTCTAGTTCGGCGATCAGACACTGAGAAAATATCAGCGGAGTGGAGTCGTTGGCAAAGTCTCGGTATATCAGTTGACATATCGCCGATAGTATCCTCAAGGAATGCAAGATGGGACGCCTTGAGAAGCTGTTCACGGCCGCGGTATGTCTCTCCTTTCGCGAAAGAAGTACATGGACAGTAATTGATACGCCTGAGGAAGTGAACAAAATTTAATCCACGTCGATGCAAAAAGAAAGACGTCTGATTACCTGCAAGGCAGGCGTAGCATCGGCAGGCTTGTTAATACGGTTAACGCTTCAATCGTGTTCTGGAGTTATACTGATTCGGCGATCAGCCTGAAGTACGAATTGTCGGCTTGGAGCAGACATCCCCGTAGCTGCGAGGCATATACAAGGACCGGATGGATGATCGCGCCACTCAGGTCCCCAGCAATCAGAGCAGCAACCTTATCATCCGTAGCATAGACACTTGTGCATGATGAGTGGAGAATAATTGCCGTCTGAGTAAACAGTGTTAGTACAACACTTCGCCGAATAATCGGAGATAGACCTTACAAAGGTGTGAAATCGATCTCGGGCGGCATCTGCAGTCCGCCATCGTGCTGAGATGAACCTGGAAATGCGCATGCGCATCGCCTGGCAAGAAACTCGGACGTGTAGCAGGAGAGTCGATTTGCACTGGTGGATCTGGCTCGGGCGGAACATCTTGCTCGTAGACGCGTAAACTCGCCTCAAGATAGCGAATGCGGCCTAAAAGTTGATCTTTGACGCTGGCATGTATCCCATTGTCGTACTGACAGTCTTCCTCCTTGCCATCGTTCTTGCATGTTGAACAGAAGGTCGGCCAGTGTTGCATTTTCTACAAAGACGCGAATAGTGAGTCGATGGTATAGTGAGATAGTTAAAGCACCCGCCTTTTCTTCAGTCTGGGAGAGCTGTGAGCCATGATATTATTGTAAGGACACGACTTACCGGCATTGTACGCAAGGCCCACCTTCTGTAGAAGGTCGGGCTTCGACGACGAAGACGACCGAGACTTAATCCAGGCAAGCTTTGTCTTTATACTCACAGCCAAGCGTCTTCCGCAATCTCGAACAAGGACCGCAGATTGGCTCGTCGCCATCGCATTTCTTTATGAACCCAGTGTCAGAAAGCGTACATAGTGCTCTTCATGGTGTGCTAACCATTTTGCGAGTTCTAATGTTCACGGTGAGCGATAAACGCATGAACGAGAAAGCTGCTTCAACTGACCTGCATGGGGTGCATATCTTAGCCATCTAGTCGCCTTGTACGATACAGTTCGCATCTAAAAGGTGAATCATGTCGCCGCCTGCCCGATTAATATGGTGCTGGCCAAGTTACGAAGTCAGGGGCGTTTGATTCAGAATCCAGGGCCACGTGATCGGACAGATACTCCTTTCAATTCAACCATCACGTCGAAAGTCGAAAACTGAGCTCACTGCGCTCTCAACGTCAACAGGGCCCAGTCCAGAGGCGCTGCTGTCCTGAGTCACATACCGCGTCTCGCCTTAACCTGAGATCGACACGTCGCTGCTGCGCCCAGGTCGTCGCTGCTGCGCCCAGGTCGTCGCTGCTGCGCCCAGGTCGGCGCGTTAGCTTAAGGTAACGAGAATCATGACATGGTCCTAGTGCGCCGCGATCTAATAGATATTTCACACAGTATTCATCGCTTTTGACGCGTCTGCTCCTTCGGAATCCTCAGATGTCTCTTCTGCCTCGTGTCGATGAGATTCTTCGAACCAATGCCCGTCCTACCGAGGCGGAAATTCCGGAGATCGTTCGAATCATCGACCAGGGAAGGGAAGATATCTTGAATCATGACTCCCACATCCAGCGTCTCGAGGCAGAGATACTCAGCGTGGAGCAGAATCGTGAGGACGCATTGTGGCGCGTCAACGCTGGCAGAGCTGCTCTTCACCCCATTCGCTCCATACCAGATGATGTTCTGCTGGACATATTCTTTCTCTGCTCGCCTCTTCGTGATGAGAGGTGGTGTGGCATTATGACGAGGTCCGACAGCTCCCTCGACGTATGTAATGCTCCATGGTCTTTCTCGCAGGTGTGTCGTAAATGGCGAAACGCCTGCTTGTCGTCGCGCCGTCTGTGGTCGTTTGTGGGAGTCGATGTTGGTGGATTGGCTTACATGGGTGCTCTAGAAGAGTATAGACTGCGCCTGTATCTCGAACGCTCCGGAGGACTGGATCTTTTCGTCAATCTAGCCGTGGATACATTCGCATCCTACAACGCCACAACCCAAAACTTCAGTGCCATTCAGGAATCTCCGCTCCTATATAGTCTCATGGCATCAGCCCCGCGATGGAAAGGCCTTCGCATTTACCTCCCTCACATCCTCTTATCGAACAACCTCTCAGGGTGCTCTTTTGATCGCCTTGAGCGACTTATAACAGAGGAATTTCGAGTGTCTGAAATTGGCTCGGTCGATTCCTTTACTGCCGCGAGACACCTTCGAGACGTGTCGATCCTGAGCTACTTCGGTTCGCGACCTGGTCACGCTGTGCGTTGGCCACTTCCATGGGCCCAAATCACCCGATACGCAGACGATGCTCGGATATCAACCTCTCATCTTGTACGCATGGAAAAGCTTCAAAGTCTTCATCTCCACACGAATGTTCTTGACGTGGATGGGGACAAAGGCCGCGTCGAGCTACCGTCATTAACCTTCATGTTTATGTCTTGTACGTTCCGCGATCCAAGCAATGTCTTCCATTGCATCGCGACCCCATCTCTCTCTCATCTAGTAGTCGACGCTCCGTATTACTACGGCACAGCATTCGCTCTCCCATGTCCATCTCCCCTTTACAGTCTAACGACGCTGGAGCTTATCCGTATCAACATCTTTGGAGAGTCGGCCTCCTTGAACGCACTTTTCGTTTTTCTTCTCTCCACCCCCAATGTCACCCGTTTAACCATATCATTTCCGCTATCAAGCGAGTTTGTGCAGAGGCTCTCTCGCAATGAGGTATCGGAGCCAGTCCTACCGCATCTTAAGGTTCTGAATATTCGTGATATCGGCATGGTTGCCGCCATGGACGATGCTATCTTGACGATGTTGGAATCCCGATATATGGGCGTTGATGCCGCATTGGAGCGCCTAGAAACATGCACAGGGTTTCTCAAGGCGGGATCGCGTACAAGTTCACAGCGTTGGACCGCCATCTGTCGGGCGATCACAGTAGTTCCCGTTGGCGACGATCTACAGGTCGAGGCGGCCACCAATGACGACGATTACTGTTCTGAGGATGACAGTGACTATTCTGACTCTAACCTTGCTAGGGATATGGATAGCATCTGCTCTACAGATTCCCAATCCATGTACACGACAACGAACGACATCCGTTCTATGAAGAGTAGTAATACGGAAGAATCTTCGAACAGTGAACCATAGCGGTTATCGGGAACAACGAGATGGAGGATTCCTAGAGCCTACTTACGATTGGCATGCCAGGCACCAGCGAATGAAACGAAGTGTATTTAACAAGCTCCCAGAACTTCTTCATGTACATGTAAAAGAACACGGACAAGCGTGCGCCTAGGCACACTGAGTTGTACCAAAGGAGATATTATCAAAGTACGGTCCTCGTCACTTGTCAGGAGATGCCGGCACAAGATGCGAAATCAACATACCCAAATGATTTTCAATGTCCGACAGCAGGAGGATATCCTTGTCGGAACAATTACTGTTTTCCTGTCCAGCGCATTGCACAACATCTACCGCGGTCCCATTGGCATCGACAGAGTTAATATGGACTTCCCCAGACGCGTGCACAAACTCCAAGAGGCGGGGTGGGAGTAAGGGGACGGGATCAGCCTGGTTGGTGACGCGCGCGAGGCTGGTTCCAAGTACTTTGTCTGCAAAGTTGGCGAAGGCCTGATCTCCGACACGCGGAGAACCAAAGAGAGTGGTGGTCACCGTAATAGAAGGGTCGAGAGCGGATTTGAACATGAGCGCGTCGAGCGTGGCGACTGCGGCACCTAGAACGCATAGATGAGACATATCGAACAGAGGATATTCAAAGCTTGCCTAGGGAATGTCCAGTAACAATAAGGTTCTTGGAGCCGGTGCTCGTCAAGCCGTCTTGAACGGCTTTCATGATCTCAGTGGCAGTCCTCTCGAATGTGTTCTGGAATCCGGAATGAACTTTGATGTCTACGACGCGCGTCAGCGAGTAGATCTTTGGACTGGCGTCGCTCCTTGCCATCTACATTAACTCCGGAAATCAGACTCGTATTGATATTTTGTAGGAAGAAAGCGGCGTCGTTGAGGACTGAAAGACTAATCAAATATTAGACTTAACGCTGGGCTTTGCGATGGCGACTTACATGTTATCAGGATCTGTTCCCTGATGCGCGACGACAATAGAGTTTGTCGGCGCATCATGGGCAACAAAGACTTAATGCTGGGATCAATCACAAGCAGCGGTCAAGAAACAGTTATTCTTACAAAGTGGAGTGACGCCACCATCTGTAGAGCAATTGTTCAACCATCTAGATGCTTTGTTGATAACACAGACTCACCACCACCGGAGAGCAAGAAAGTTACATCTCCACCAAGGGCGTCGCAGGCCGCACCGCACGTAAGTGTCGTAACAGAATCAGTAGAACAGTATACGGCGCGACTGAATTGAGCAGCCCTGCTGAAGGCCGAGGTAAGGTCAGCGGCCGTGAGGGCGGCAACATCGGATTTGCTGTTCCCGCCCAGCAAGTCCCCAAGGCCATCGAGGATACCTGGTGCTGGGACAGGCACAGCCCGGGCAATAGACGTAAGGAGCGTGAGGGTGACCAGCAGATGCAAGTGGGAAAACATTGAGAAGGAGAATAAAAACGGCACAGCCAAATTGAAAGAGAAGCGAGAGAAAAGAGGACCCCCGAGGAAAGAAATGAAAAGACGCCTCCACGGTGCCAGTCGATCGGGTGTTCTGCCATCAAATCTTCACGAACGCGTCGCGACGACGCTTGCACTCAGTTGCACTCTTGCTTAGGACCCCCGAATATGGGTGAAGAGGCCGTATTTTCCCCGGGTAAATATTCCCACTGATTCTGACCACAGATTTGAACGTTTCGCAACGAGAGGATCCTTTTGCGGGTTCAGAAAGAGGCCAAAAAGGTTCGGATTATCGTGATTTTGGCCAAAAAAAATCCGGATTATGCATACGGCCTGCTCACCTATATTCGGGGGTCCTTCTTGCTTGCACTCAGCCGACAGACCTTGTTACTATCCTTGATCGGGAAGTGAAATCGATTTTTGAAACGGGCACCTATAGCTCAATTCTTCGTGTATTGCCCTAGAAATTGTAATTCAAGCAATTTATATGCTATAGATGAAATGTACCAAGTTTGGGATTTTTACGAGGCCGACACACTTTGCCAGTGCGACCGCGATGGCGACGTTCGATTAAGCGGGGAAGTGAAAGCGTGACGGGGTGTGACCAGTCCTGCCTTCTGGTGCCGACACTTGGTCGGCACCACGGCACCTGACGAGTGGTGTCGAGTGGATGATAAGGCAGCCGCACAACTTACCACTGTGTTTCCGTACGGTCACCACATCCCGCGACAAAGAGTATTGAATGCGCGCTTCCTACTCAGGTTGACAGTAGGCCTTGGAAGCTTCGCAGATCTGCAGTGCTTCTACTGCAAGTTCGTGATGTTTGGATTCACCTTTTGACCAAAGGTCGGAGGAAATCGAGTCCTTCGTAGCGCTGATCACTGGCCTTCAAATCATGAACGATGTGATTTGCTGACCTCGAGAAGCTGATCCTGGAATTGCGGAATGGTATGAAGTCAAGACAAAACAATTCCAACGCTATGCGCCTCATCAAGCTCCTCCTCTTGGCGAACAACGCCACTGTTGATCCGAACCATAGTAATATTAGCCAGTAATGTCAATAGCGAAGTCGTAATGTTGTCGTAATGTCAATCCTTGACTCCTTGATGATGCGGAAGATGTGCAGGAATACGCTCTTCGATGCCGCCTAAATGCGGATACTTGGCGCAATCAGCTTTGGGCTACTCATCGTGGTAGTACCGGAGCAAGCACCACTGATTAATGAAAGGTCACAAGGGGGAATTTATCGAGCAATGGCTTACTTGTAACACCACTAAGTATATTCATGTACGAACTCGCCTAGGACAAGATTGCACTTGATGATTGGGCGGCGACTAGAGGCTAATGTCGCCATGCAGACCTCCCAAGTATATTCAGCACGTCGTGTGAGGTCTGAGGGAAGCCGGAAGTTGGCCGGAAGGCAACAGGATCATTCGGAGCATTGTGTAAAGCTCGTAAAGGTTCTGTAGTGCTGCCTGCTCCGCAAGATGTTCAAAGATGACAATTTTGAGCGAGGAATCACACTTCAAAGGAAGAGAACGGTTGGGGTCGTCGGAGGCATCATGACCGACGATATATAGATATTCTTTCCTTGAGTGATCGTTTTGAAGAAAGTTGATGCACGGTAGCCGTCGATCTCAACCTGTTACGTCACTGGAGACCTTGCTCACGAACCAACGCTCTAACCAGGCTCTGACACTCTCCTTTCCAACTGGGAATTCTTATGCGGGCGTTCTTTGCAATCACTCGATTCACTTGTTCATCTCTAATTTCGTGTCCGCCCAACTTTCTTTGCCAGGCACTCCGTTTTTGCCACAGAACGTGTCCAACACGCAAGTGTCTTCAGGATTCCCTAATCCGCAGTGGTCAACCTTACTTGGAGATTTGCTCTACTTTTACGATGCTCAAAGGAGTGGGAAGCTTCCTGATTCCAATCGCGTGTCTTGGCGCAACGACAGCTGCGAAGACGACGGACAAGATGTAAATGTTGATTTAAGCGGTAGGATCACCCCTTTCGATAGCAAGGCGAGGTTCATATGTTTATTCCTAGGTGGATATTATGATGCCGGCGGTACTGTTTCTGTTCCATTCGAGGAATTTTGCTAAGTTTCTTCCTTCAGACTACATCAAAGCCACCTTTCCTTTGGTATGCGTCCATATCCGCGATTTCAACTCATTCCTGAGGTAGTACATAGTCATTCACGATCATGTCAATATGCTGGGGTGCTACAGACTTCGGGCAAGGTCCGTGTCCAGATGATCACTTTCGGTTCGTTTCATGGATGATAGCCATCAGGATACAATCTTGCGAACCAGACTGCTTATTTAGACTCGGCTCTGCGATGTGGACTGGATTGGCTGGTCAAGGTTGATTTTGTTCAGACCCCGTTGTCTTGCCTTTGTGAATTTTTCTGTAGGCACATCACTCGGATAACACGCTCTTTGTTCAAGTGGCAGATGGTATGCGTTCAACCTTCAGTCCCTCCCCCCGCGCTCAATTTCCGCTTCAGCTGAAGTAGACAATGCGTATTGGGGCGGAGATCAAGATATCCCTACGCCACTCCGTCGTTCCAGATTCAACAGTACTTCTCCTGGTACCGATGTCGCTGCTGGAGTCTCTGCCGCTTTTTCTGCATGCTCCAACCTTACGCTAACCGGACATTCGGTAGCGCCTATAATTCATCGGCGTCGCTCCAGAATACGACTTACGCTGCTACCTTGCTTGCCCATGCTGACAACGCTATACTCATTCGCCGTCAATGCATCTGGTGTCAAACGGTCTATCAATCCTCGGTTCCTGCAGTAAAGGACAGCTATGCCTCGTCATCCTAACGATGATGACTTAACGATCGCCGCTTTATTCCTAGCACAAGCCAAGAATTCTTCCGACCTCTTCAAAGAAGCTACAGATTATTACAGCAAATTCAATTTAGCTAACCAGGACAGTGTCTTCAACTGGGACTTCCAAGACACCCGGCATAGCTGTACTCTTCGCTCAGCTGTCTCAATCAGACATTCAACTCGGCGGCAACCTTTCTCAATGGCAAGATGTGGCTGAAGCCTATTTCGACAAAGTAATAGCTTTCGATGGTCGTGCGGAGGAAACAGCCGGTATGCTGTCAAAATCCTGCGCATTTCTACTGTATTTTGAGTTCTATAGGTGGTTTTACTGTTCTATGACGGTGACTCGGACAGTGCCAGTCTCAATCCCGCACTCAATGCCGCCATGTTACTCACACGATATGCTCCTTTGGCGTCCAATACTGAGAAGCAACAGTCGTACCTGGTAAATTGCCTCCCTCTCCGTACTCTACCACTACATCTGGCCTCCATTTCAGCAATTCGCACAAAGGCAACTAGATTACGCCCTCGGCAAGAATGCGATGTCAGGTAGGAATGCTTTACGATAGCTCATTTACCGTATCTGCTTCGTACTGACGTTTACGGCCTCTTCACCAGTGCCTTATATAGTGGGCGTGAATCCTAACTCCCCATCCAATCCCCATTCGGCCCAAGCCAGCGGTGGAAACGATATCAACAACATTGATTCCTCGCCAGAGAAAGAAGCGTACATCTTGTACGGCGCGGTTGTCGGCGGTCCCGACAAGAAGGACCGATTTTACGATATCAGAAGTGACTGGCCACAGACCGAGGTTTGGAATGCTTTCCTTTGAAGATGAGCGGACTAACTGTGCATTCAGGTCGCGCTCGATTACAACGCCCCAATGCTAACGCTTGCAGCTATGCACGTTATGAATGATACGAATGATCCTTTCTACACCTCTTTGCAGGCAGGTGCTTACGACAAAGTACGACCGGAAGGACGACCGTGCGATGATGCTATCTCGGATGGATGTGCTGGTCCTGAACTGAGCAAGGGAGGAAAGATCGCCATGGCTGTTGTCATTTCTGTCGTTGGATTGGTTATTGTGGGACTCATACTCTATAATATTTGGCTAGCAGGCTTCGCGAAACGGTAGAGCGTGTTCCGCCTGTGCTTTTAATGTTATGTGTCTTGGATCAGGAAGAGACAGATATGGTCAAGCATGAAGTCACAGGCAGCGGTAATGCGACATAGTAAATCTGAAGCACTGTCATCAAAGTCATGGTAAGTAGTCATAAACTAGTTCGCAAATCTTCGTCTGAGCATCATCTAGGTTCCTTGGGCGTTTGGAGGATCCCCCAACATCTCCCTCCAGATGGCGTCCATCTCATACAACGCAGAGACATGCCCACCCGAGACCCATTTTAGACGAGAGTTGCGGTAATTCTGGTGTAACCAGTTGGCCATATCCGGTCCCAATGCGTCATGTTTGGACGCCACAATCAACATAGGGCGCCCATCCACGTGCTCGTCGTCCAACTGATCCGGTCGGAAGCCCCAGTCAGAGCGGATGACCCCAGCGCCCTCGCTGAAGCCCACTGTCGTGTTGGACATGCTCAGGAACGCGCCCGTGGCCATATCTCTTTCCAGCTTTCCCTCGGCCACGCCCTTAGCCGCTCGCCATTTAGCGAACGCGTCGCGTTCGTCTTGTTGTGCTTTATCGAAGAGCTCAGCACGGATGAAACGCTCTGCTTTCTCGACCGATGACATCTTCCGTTTGATGACTTTTGCAAGAAGGATCGGGATGAAGGGCAAGTAGTACGAAGGCGGGCCGACCGAGATGTAGTTCGGCCAGGTCATGGCCTTTGCGTAGTCCTTGTGCCATCTGAATGGCGAGAAAGGCGCGAGGAGCACGCAGCCGACGACCTTCCTGCCCAGCGGGAACTGATCAAAGGGCGCGCCGTATACGATCTGCGCTGGAACAGTGCCGTAGGATCCACCACTGATGTATATCCGAAGATCCTCATCGTTGGGATGGAGGTGGGTTATGAGCTCCGTCAAGTCTGTGAGGAGAGCGGCTGCGTATGACATGTGGGATGGACGGGGGGAGGATTTGCCCCATCCCGAGAGCGTAGGAGCGATGTTATGAACGTCGTGCGCCTTGAAAATAGGTGAGAGTCGCTTAGCGCGTCCGACGCCCATGAAGCCGTGGAGGAAGACGACGACAAGAGAGCTAGCGGGGTTGCCATTGTGTGCATAGGCGAGAGTTCTACCATCCGAGAGAGTCAAAAGCGTTTCGTCTTCAGTCGACATGATGGGCGTTCAGTTGATATACACAGACCACTGTCCATTTTGTATAGACTAAACTGACAAGGATCATATTCAGGAGGGATGTCAGTTAAGCTGCGCAGATTTGTATTGCGCAGCGCACTAAGATCGAGTGAGAGTCTAGAGGATGGACTAGGATGAGGCAGAATAAGCTGAGACTCTGACTGGACACTTCGTTCAGGGCAGGTCACTGGTCAGGGGCGTCGATCGTGCGTGGTCGACTGCCTCAGTTGGTGGCTGTCGACTAGAAACCATCCATAGGGCGGAGAGTAAGCAAAGCGAAGTCGCGTCCTGTAACACCGACAAAGGTTTACACGTTACATGGGTAGTACATACATACAAGAAATCAATCAAGCGTCGCCGCCCTCATCAGCAGCTTGTTCGACGTCTAATCGAGCTTTACGCTCAAACTCGACACAGTCAACAACGCGCCCCTCTCTTCGACTCGCCTCAGCCGCAAACACAGTCAAATGGCTCTTCACAATCTCGTCTATGTCCGTCCTCAGCAGACTCTGATCTTCAGAGCGCACTGCCTCCACAAAAGTCCTAATCAGACCGATATCCCCGCCTCCATGCCCGCTGCCGCCTTCAGCCTTGGGCGCATGCTTCTTGCTCGAGCCAGAGCGGAAATCCGTCACGGTGAATGTATACATGTCCCCGACGATTTCTCCATGCGAAAAATGCATGCGCAACTGGCGATCACATATCAGCGAGGTGAATGCGATCATGGTGAAGGACGCGGTGCTGCCGTTCGCGAATTCCATGTTGACGATCTGGTTGTCGCACACGTCGTTTTCGCTCTCGTAGACGCATTTACCGTAGGGGCCATTCCTGAGCGCGTCTGTGATGTTTTCAATGTCGGGGAGACCATCGACGAGGACTTCGGCAGGCCAGTTGGTGTTCCCTTTGGATACAGGCTCGAGATAGACTAGTACAGAGTTAGCGATTTGAAAAGATAAGGAAAGGCGATGACATACTTCGTTTCGCGCTGTAGGGACACTTCTTTTCCGCAGGACAATCAAGACAGCGGTCTACTGGGCCTGCCTCTTGTGGTTTTTCAGATTTACGGAAGTGAGTTAAAGAACCAAACGATGAGACGCGTGACGGCACTGAAGCTGAAAGCCAGTGACAGATGATGTCGATATCACTGCCAAAAGATCGAGTCAGGTTTAGAGGGCAAGAAACGCGTGCGTACTGGCAACTCTTTGTCATGAGAGAGAATGCACTCTTCCCTTCGTTACTCCAGTTTCTGATAAGACAACGAGGTGTCAGCTCTCTCTGATAGCAAGGTCGCACGTTCTATACTGACCCTCGCACATATGAATGGGCGTAATGCCAATGACCGATCGGTTCAACTTGCACAATGTTGATCAGCTTTCCGAGGGTCCCAGATTCAACGATAGCGGATATCTCCTGACTGTACGGCGAGTAGCGCATCACTGACAGTAGTCAGACGTGTAACGAGCGGAATCGACGCGACGACTGACCGTGTCCGAGACCAAAGATGATACCAGCTTTCTTGACAGCATTCTGCATCTTGATGCAATCCGAAAGCTTCGTTGCCATTGGCTTTTCGCAAAGAATATGATATCCTTGCTCAGCGAAGGCAACGGTGACCTCGAGATGCATATGATCTTGAACGGCAACAATGACAGCGTCGGCGAGGCGCTTTCCCACAGTGTTAATCGTCTCTGCAGAGGCAGCCTGTAGATCTCTCCACGTCTGGAAGACAAGGGTGCTATCCACAGAGTGAAGCTTCGCAAAGTGTTTCTGAGTTTCCGGGCGAGGCTCTGCAATCGCGACGATCTTGCAGTGATCTGGGCTTTGAAGAGCATACTTTGCATAAGCCTAGCAAACCGGCATCACTGAACATCTGTGGGGATGGAGACTGAAGAGTCCTGCTCACCTTTCCCCGCTGTCCACAGCCAATTACGGCGATTGTGATTGGTTCGCCAGGCAGCCTCTGGGTGATCATGGTAGGGTCGTTGAAAGGGGAGGTTTTGTGCCTCCACGACTTGGACCAGACGCTTTTAGAGGTAGTCAGCAGGCCCACCATGCGGATTTAGAGATAAGTGAGAGAGATAAGTGTCAGAATCCGTTGGAAGTGGATGGCTATCAAGCCGAATCGTCCGTTTATACGTGTCTCATACGCTGCAGACGGGGACAGATATCGATTGGACGTGTATTAATGAAGAGAGTACCGTTGACAGCACGTTGTACGGCTAAGGCTCAAGTTGATCGAGAAATTGTTTTTTGTGACTGTCATGTCATGCCCCGCTTCCTGCCGCGTCTCATAAAGAGGCTCACCGAACAGCCGCTCTCAGAGCTCGTTTACTCTGGCAAAAACATAAAAAGGACGAGGAAAAGAGTCTCTTTCTACCGACCCATCCCACCAATTCCTCTTTCGACCAAGGACGACCTCAGTCAATTTTGTTGGCAAAGGAGAATCCTATAACCAATTCGAGAAGCTATGAGCCACACAAACGTCTTCCACCGCGCGTCCATCTCAGCGACGCCGGACAGGCGGCCACCCCGATGCACGCGTGCCATGACCGACGAGGAACGGCAGTGGTGGTCCAGTCCATACCGTATGTACGCGCTGTAGCTGTACCCGGGAAGACTTGACCCATTTTCTCTTAGTTCGTATGCTAGCCTCCCCCGTCCGCCATTGTAATTATACTCGAAGACATTTACCGTCTGGTACGCGCCCTCGATCACAACCGAGTCTTCACTCATCCTCTTTTCCAGCCTTTCTTCTACGGTTTGGTATCGCACGTCTAAGTCCCAATCTGCAAGGCAAGCCAGCGAAAGGCATGAACTGCCAGCTGGTCCCGGACGGCCTCGAACACCCCAAATTCCGACGCAAGCGAGCAGGAAGAGTCGTGTACCTTCTGTGTTGGAGACGCATGCTAGAACTCGCGGTTGAATGTCAGCATTGCATCCTTGTGTATCTGCGTTTTGCTAATTCTTCTTTTCTCAGACGGCCCTCCAGTATATCCACGAGGTCTGATCCATCCTAATACTTTTGATCACATCGGACATCTCCTGCGCGTTCGTGTGCTGCAAGAATTAGAGCTACTTGCCGAACAGATGGAAAAACGGGTGCACAAGAGTGCCCACCATTCAATTACGGTTGACGACGAACGTCATCTCCCTCCAATACTACGCCGTCTTACTCGTGACGAATTCCAGTCGGTACGCGACACGGGTGTCATTCCCTACGAAAATGCCATAGCAGTCCTCGTCGTGCCCCCAGTCAACCGCGATCCAGAAACAAAGGAAAAACCGCAAGGATCCATGTCCACTCTTCCCATCACCGAGAAAGTCACCAAGAGGAAGCGTCCGGATTTACCAATAACAACCCTACATTCTTCATCGTCTAAATCACTGTCGACATCAGAGGCACCTTTAGCAGACAACCGAATTCCTCTTTATAATGGTGCCTCGATGTTCCCTTTACGAGCCCAAAGAGCTGCGTTGCATTCCCTCCTCACTCGCATCCTGGCGGTTGAACGTCAAGCTAGGACGGCCGTGTCCACGGGTAAACGCGCTGAGGCCGTCGAAGGAGACAAAAAAGCAAGCCATGCCTTTGTTCTCTTTTCAGACGGCGCGTCACTTTTAAGGGGAGATTCTGCTGCTGTGGCCATTGCACTATGGAGGGTCCGGATCTTTGAAAACTTTGACTGGGAGGATGATAACAGCGATGGTTGGTTGTTGCAAAAGAAGTACCTTTCAGTAGATAAATACTGGCAGTAATCACACCGCTAAGAGTACAATATATGGGAATGTAATTCAGCTCATGCTTCTACCGCATTGTTCTACATCGTCGACCACTTTGGTCGGCGCGGGGGCACCGAGAACTTCGCGACCTTCCCAGAATTTGGGTAGTTTTGGTCCCCAGGCACGAATAACCGTTCAACGTTGTCCTCTGTGATGACGCACATTCTTATGACACCTCCAGAAGAACCATCTCGCGACATTGCAAGTGACAAGGCTGTAACGAGGCTTTGTTAGATGATGCAAAGTATACAAAACAGGGAGACTTGCTGTTCTTGACAAAGTTGACGGTCTCATCACGACCCCAACCATCCTGGTAAGTAGCATCGCAGTAACCGTACACATAAGTTGATCCAGAGCCTGTGATGGATCGGTATTGATCAAGAAATAATAGCGAAAGCTCATACCTCCAATAGCCCATGGTTGACGGAACATGCCACCACCGAGAGGAATGTTTGTATACGCTAGGTCCGGTTTCCTTGTCCCATCCGGCGACAATGATACCCGCACTCAAGCCGTCCTTATTTTCGTAGCAGAGTTTCTGGAAGAGAGCAGCAGCAGTGTACACTGATGGAGGAGAACCAGATGTCTGGCTAAGACGGGGTCGTCAAAGGGCGATGACGGGTGAGGGGATCAACTGCACGCACGTATACATCTGGAGGTAATAGTGCACAATGTCAGCGACGGCCTGCGTATCTGCTGCAGAGCCAGATCGACAACAGTATACACGGTCGTGAATATGGGTCAGCTTGTCTGTGACACGATTGGCCTGGGAGTCGGTGAGATGGTATGCAAAGAGTACATCAGATGGAGGCTCATACGATGTAGCTGCCGGTCGTTGTACGACTGTCTGCGCCGATAACGACGCCGCTTTAAACTGGACGGCCATAATCGAGGTCTTTTGAGTAACTGTCAGTGAAATATACTCGTCGTCACCGCGCACAACGACGCACTCCAAGGTTAACCTCGCCAGCCTTGAGCTGCTGCATATCGACGCCGAAGATTCTGTCCATGATGATGATGAGGGGAAGAGGTAAAGAATTCAACGAGCTCTGTTGTCCGGAAATGGAAGCGACGCGTCACTTCAGTGCACACGCGTCCTTGTCCTGGCCCACCATGTCACTGAAAGCTCTGTACGAGAATCTCCAGCGTTCATTCTCCTCAACACCCTGCGACCTCAAAAAATGCGGTACGCTGCTTTCTCAGCTCAAGGCATGTCCTCGTCGTCGCCGCTGCCAGTGACAGCGAGCTCACCGCGCTCTCTAGATTGGCTTGATTGAAGCCGGTCTGCTCATCCCACAGGGTAGTCCAAACCTAGACGACCTCATCGTTGCCCGTCAGTCCTCCGTCATCTCCTCCACTCTAGAGGCTCATCCACACCGCAGGCGATATTCTCGAAATTGGCGCTTTCTGGAGTATCCGGTCGCGAGACGAAGCGTCTTTTGACAGATATTTCTCACAGCTCCTCTCTTTCTACACAGACTATAGGTACGTGGGCGCCTTATCCCATGTACTTTGGCTGATGGTACTATCCAGCTCGTCCCTCCCACCATCGAAAACGCGAATTCCCTATTCGCGGTCTAAACCTCATCCGTCTGCTCACGCAAAATCGCATCGCAGACTTCCACACGACGCTCGAGAGTCTACCCATCCCGCCGATGCCATCGCCGACAACCCGTATATAAGCCATCCTGTCAACCTCGAACGGTGGCTGATGGAGGGGAGCTACAGCAAAGTGTGGAATGCCAGAGCGGAAGCGCCAGCAGAAGAATACAAGTACTTTGTAGATAGTTTGATGGGCACCATCCGGTAAATATTCTGCAGTTTTCATTCTTCAAACATTCACTTATGTGTTGCAGGAATGAGATTGCCAGCTGCGAGGAGGCTGCTTACCATAGTCTGCCATTGAAGGATGCAGCATTATTACTATTCTTCCCTTCTCAATCAGACCTCTTGTCCTTTGCCCAACAGGTTCGTTCCTCCGTTTGTTATATAAGCAACACTGACAACGTATTCATTATTCAGAGAGGGTGGCAAATAGATCTGACCGGTAAGATGATAACATTTGCGCGCAAGGACGAGGAAAAGATGGAGATTCCTAAAGAGAAGCTTATTGCCTCCTCTCTGGCGTATGCACGCGAGCTCGAGCAGATTGTATAATACATAGAACGAATGCTCAAAATGTAATACGCCATCTGCTGAGGGGTTCTCAAAGGTAGTACATCCATTCTCTCTTGATTTTATCTGAGGGATTTATTTTGCCGGGTTTGAAAGTGGAATAATACATTGAATTGGATACCGTCTAATCGTCCTCGACTGCAATAGCTGCCTTTGCCGCCGCCTCTGCCTCGTCAAACAGATCTTTGGGAACGGGAAGGTGTAGTCCATTAGTCTCATCTCCAATCCAGGACATCTCCAGCTCAAATTCCTTTTCCTTTGCATCATCATGTACAAGGTAAATTCTGCCTGCAGTTAAATAGACGACGCTTAAAATGTGAAAAGGACTTACATCCGAGCAGCTTCTTTGACGGCTTGCCGGGTAGACAGTGTGGAAAGAGACAGCTTTTCCAACTCTGTTTTAGCGAGTTGGCGACCTTTGCCGACGGCAGCGCCGTGGTAGCCCTATAGGAAGTTTGGTACACGAGTACATATGTGGTTTAATAACGCACGTAGAAGACACCACTTGGTTCAATGACGAAGAGCGCAGGTCCGTCCTTGTCGACAGAGCCGATGATGGTGCTGATTCCAAAGGGACGGACCGATGAATAGAGGGTATAGGCTTGGACGTATAGTCCCAATCGATCTGCTAACGTCTATTGAGGCCTGATGAGTGGCATTCAGGCTGGAAATGGAAGGGTGGACCTTGAGTGGTGGGGATTCGCGATAGGTTTCGCGGTAGCTTGATGATTCGTCTCGCGCCCTGTTCGCTATGTGGCGACCATCGGCCAGGAATCCAGCTGTTGCCTGAGAGATGGTATGAGAATGGTATTCTGCAACAGCGCAAGTCACGCACGAGCCCAACATGTCTGTCCACGGTCTGTATCCGTCGATTGGCACCTGGAACGAGTAGCTTTGAATGTAATTGCTTCTCTACAGCAATAACAATCCCGTCCTTGACTCGTAGACCGATAGCCGTCCTATTTGGAACTGAATGGATGCAAAACGATACAGAACTAGGATCAATAATACCCTCCGTTTTCGACTGCCTTATTGGCGTATTCGACCTGGATACTAGTTTAATCACTGACGACTACATTGAGATGAATACTGACCTGGAATATCCTGCCATCGGGGGAGTATGTGCTAGCAGAGAGATCGTAGCCTGTTCCGATGGAGGTCATGGTGGTGAATGGCAGAAATCATGTGAGTACGGGCCTCAGCTCCAAATGGGCCGCAGCTTTGGTCGTGTTTGGCCTACTGATTTCATGGCAGGCGACGTTATCCCGCTCTAGAGGTCTCAAATCTTCGCCGATTTCTTTGCTTCTTGAATAAAAATCGTTCGAAATGCAGATTTGAAGACAGCCCAGGAAGCAGAATTTTTTCTTTCCCTGATTCCAAATGATAGTGTATTGCTGGCCGATGAATAATGTACAAAAATAGAAAATCTGTTCCCTGGGCTCGCTTTAGAATGAAAAAATACAGTACCTACCAGTTATCCGAAGTATATTGAGTGAGCGTGCGTTGTGATAAATCGGTCGCAGAGATCGGAGGCCAAAGTCCAAGAAGTGGATTAGGTAATCACACCTTCCTTTCGCGACGCGCCGCCATTTTGTTCGCTGGACGCGACTCCGACGCGATGACTGCTCGCAAACCTTCCCGGAAAGGCATGAGCCTCAATTTCTCACAGTCACATCCCCATTCAGGCAAACGCAAGGCCCCATTGCTCTCTGTCGGCGCGAACAAGGAGAATGATCCGAGTACTACCCTTCCCCGTCTAAAGACGCGTTCCCCATCATCATGCCACCCTATCTCTCACGAGGATAAGATCCTCTCTGAGAAGATCCGGTCCACCAATTATGAGAAGCGCTTCCGTAACGAAAGGAAGCGCTTCACACGTTTGGAACAGAAGAAGGATGATTTACTCGAGCGCGTGAAGCAGCTCAACGCGGAGCTGGCTTCTCTCAAGGGCGAACGCGTTAGAGAGTCCGGATTTGTGGTAACCCTTCAGCGAGACAGGGATGCTGCAGTGGAGAAGCTCACGCGGCTCGAAGAGAAGATGACGGAACTTCGCGTCAGTAACAGAACTCTTGTAGCTGTTAACGAGGCACTTCGAAAACGCGTCAAGCGCTTCTCTGAACGTCTAGAGAAGGCTACAACCACTGCTGTTGAGAAGGTAGTACATCAGTCATCGAAGGAGAAGCGGATTATCACCCCGGAGATGCGACTTTGTGTGTTGGATCTTGCAAGACATGGTGTTCCTATGGACCACATTGCTGCTGTCATTCTTGCAGTAGCAGATGCTGTTGGAATCCAGCTGGAGGATGCACCATGTCCGCGGTCTTGCCGTCGAATTGTGAAGGAAGGTGGCGTATTGTCGAATCTGCACACGATGGACCTTATCAACCATGCGGAAAGTCAGTTCTATTTCTGAGATATAATTATACCTCTCTGAATCGCACCTTTTCAGGCCTCACAATCAGTGGTGATGGAACTTCATACAAGAATCTTAACTATGAAGTGAAGCACGTTACGCTGACTGATTACCTCGCTGATCCTACGTTGCCGGAGGCTGACCGAAAGCGCACCATGCTTGTCGCTCTCGAAAACACGGCTAGTCATACAAGTGAAGCACAATTGGCAAGCTGGGAGGGTCTAGTCCACGGAATGCATACAATCTACAATGAATCTCCGTTGGGATTGGAAAACCCCCAGGATACTCGTACCTTCTACACCAAGGCATGTGGGATGTTGAGTGATCATGCTCCAGACCAGACGAAGACATGTCGGCTCTTTATGGAGAAACGTGACAAGGTGGATCTTGAACTGCGTGGCGAGGCAGTTCTCAAGAAGCTTGGTGGTCCGGAGCTTGTCCAATTCGTGGCCGAGTTGACGCAGGAGAGTATTCAACTGGCTGGCGGAATTACGGCTTGGGAAGCACTCTCAAACGAGGAACAAACACGGAGATCTGAGAAGGTCGAGACTGCAATGATACTGCGTGTTGGGAAAGAAGCTTTCGATAAGCTACCTCCGGAAGAGCAGAAAGATTCACGTCGATTTGTATGGGGCGGCTGTGCTATGCACAAAGAAGTTAACGCGGCGAAAGGTTAATCATCATTCTACAGCACTGTTAAATAGCCATACTGACATACTCTACAGGTGCTTTCGCAGCTCTGGCTATTACCTGGCCTGAAAACGATCATGTTGGTCCAATTGTCCTTTTTAATAAGGACAATGCCGCTGCAGCTAAAGGTTCGGATCCTTCTCTTAAGGCCCGTGCTGAAAAGTTATCGGGACGCGGTGGTGTCAAACTAGTGGAGCTTATGGGAATGCTTCTAAACAACAGCAACAAAAAACTCGGACAGCAGGACATGCACTCGATTTACTTTGAAGAGCGAGAGCACCTCGGGCGGCTCGTTCGGTTCCCCGACATCAGTAACAACCGGTACGGATCGCACGGATATGGCGCCGCAGAAGTCCTCACGCACCTGCCTGTTTACATCGAGTTTATGCAGTTCATCAAGGCGCACAAAGGATCGGGTCTATTCACCAATCTGGAGCAGAACATCTTTGATGCCCTTCATGATCTTCCGACGCGATCTGAACTCGGCGCCATGACAATCTACTCACAATGCCTCGGAATCCCATACATGGTCATCGTCCGCGGTGAGATCCAGAACCAACTCGATCTCCCACCAATTCATGCCAAGGTCAAAGCCTTCTGCAAGAAGGTCATCGACAATCCACGGATTCCCTTGGACGAGGGTTACGAAACCGCCTCACTCAACGGAAAGCAATACCTGCGTCCGGATGCCATGTACGCGGTGATTGGTTTATCACCGACTCTTCCGCTTGTCGAAGAATGTATCAAGGCAACGTTCAAGGGGGCACTTGAGACATGGGAGCGGTTTACAGAAGACGAGAGAAGCGCACAACGAGAGGGACTTACTAAGGATCAGAAGATGAAGCACTTCCTTCGAAGCGCCAATGATCATAGCGAAGGTGGCGCCGGAACAACCAAGCGCGCTAAGCAGCGCGCACCAAATGCGAGCATGGAGTTTATTGACAGTAAATCACGGTGGACGCGCAACAGCCCGAAGGAGTGGGTGAAGATGAAGGAGAAAGAGACCCCGGGACTGATGAAGTACGCGATGGACAGCGTGCGAGTCTCTGATGCGAACGGGGATTCGAAAAGGAAGCGACAGGAGATAGCGGGTCAGGCGAAGGAGATCGCAAACACGCATACGCAAAAACGCGTGAAAACGAAGGCCCGGAGAGACGAGAAGCAGAAGGAATTAGATGCCTGCATTCCTATTGCTGATCCAGCAGTCCTGAAGAATCACAGAGCGGCTCAAGGTCTTTCGGAATGCAGACCTCGACCTCCAGATTGATTGGCATCGCGCGCAGGAGAAGGAGCTCACTGGTGCTTTCGAAACACCGTCGCATAGCTCCCTCGGGAACAGAGCAAAGAAGACAGCTGCTCTGATGGCAGCTGTTACTCGGCGTCATGAACTTGTCAAATCCGGCAAGCTACTCGAGTTTTACACTCCTCCAGAGGAGACCGATGACGAGCAAGACCCAGGCGGCGACGAAATGGAGCTCGAGATGGATCAGGAAGATGACACGGAGATTGTGGGTTATGGAGGATGAAAACATTGTTATTTCACCATAATATACCTAGTAATTAGTTTACATATCACTATTACCTTAATGTACATAATTTCGCGCAGCTTGGGGCAGTCTACGGGGGGCGGTGAAGAAGGAAAGAGAGCAAGCGCGGATTTGCCATCGATCAGCGAGGTCATAGGTGGGGTAAACACGACCAAACACGCCGCTCGATTTGGTGCTGAGGCCCGTACTCAAGAATGGGAAGAACGCGCAAGCCCATGACGCGTCAGGACCGTGGGAAAACGCACTTTTGCCAGCGACCATGGATCCCTCGACACCCATCCCATATTCTCCCTGCCAAAGACAGCGACTGGTCCCTCAACGATGCCCGCAACTGGCTCGAGCTATCGACGACCACGCTGCCAAACTTTACCCATGTCAGCCAGACGGACGACGGGCCAGCGCCCTCTGGCAGGCGGCAGGTCATGGTTCTACGCGACTCAGATCTCATCGTCGCTGCTGGCAAGGAACTCAGGATAACCCATCTTGGTGACACCAAAATCAGTCAAAGTACGCAGAAGCAGTACAAGGTGCTCAATATATGCGTCTTTCAAGACTTGGTTAATTCACGCTTTTGAGCAGACGCTACATGTTCCCAATGTGCAGTTTGACATCCACCAAATAGCACTCAATCCAAGCGGAAAGCTTCTCGCAGTCGCAGGCGCGTTCCAAGTCGCCGTGATTGTTCTTCCGCGCCCAGGTTTCTCGCGTCTCGTCCCAGACACATTGGATTGCAAGTCCGTCTTCTCTTGATTTCCTTTAGCCGTTCATTTGACAGACTTTATAGGTCTGTTCAAGTTGGCCAATTCCACCATGCATCCACGTCCTCGCCACCCATCGCCAAGATAGATTGGCATCCATGGGCGAGGCTGGAACAACACTTTTGGTTATGACTATTGACGGCAAACTGAGGCTCGCATTTTCTTCAACCTTCTTCCCAAAAAAATACTGATTGCCGCGTTAGGGAGTACGACATAGCAGTTGATGCTGAAGATCCTCAGCAACTGTTGACCTTTGTTTCTGACAAAAAGTCTGGCAAATCTTTTGTGGATGAAGACCCGGACGACCGCGAAGTTGCATCATTTGCACTTGGGAAAGGTCGTGCGGACTGGGGCCTTTGACCATCTATGCTGTCATGAAATCTGGCGACATCTACTCAATATGTCCTTACATGCCACGAAATGCGCAAGTCCTGTTCAATTATCGTTCACCAACTCAGACTAAGCCTCTCATAGGTCCGTGCCTGCTGCTTATGTTCATTCGCTGGAATGCTTCATCTCGGCGAAACGCGAGCTTCTCTCTCAAGGAAACACTTCTTCGGCGTCTAAAAACCTGAATATAATCTATGACTATCAACAAAAATATGTCGCAGCCCTAGTGAAACAACTACCTGCAAGCGCTATTTTCCTACGTCCTCTCGAAACGTTTCTTTGCATGCCCCAGCACCATGAAAGTCTCTCCGTCTCGGCAAGGCCCGTTTCTGCTTCAGCCTTCACCACGCATACTGGAAAATAGCGAAGGCGGAGCAGCAACGGATATTGTGTACCTTTCCTTTGGTGAGGGATACGACGATGAGGAGGCGACAGAAACGGAACACTTGGGTGTCGTGATGGTCGTATACCAGGATGGAAGAGTCGATGTCTGTCTTGACGTAGAAAAGGTGGAAGCTAGATGGGACAACAAGGTAAGCCATTTTCTTCCCGGTGACTACGATACTCATATATCCACTCAGTCGCTGACTACAGAGCTTCCCATGCTAGCTGTCTACGAAACCATTGATCTTGGCCTCATCTCGCAGCTCTCGTCGATATCGGCCTCAGGGGAGATGCTTGCGCTCCTTGAAGCTAACTATCCGGTGTTTATGGTCGATCCAATACATGACGATGCATTGTACATCTATCACGCATTCGGAGTGCATGCTCTTCACCTTGGACCTGTACTGGAAAGCCTCACTGTCGCGCTCAAAGCCGACGACGACGACGTAAATGAAGCTCTTACAAAAGCTCTTCAAAAATCATCCATCACCAATGTCCAAATGATTCTGTCAACGCTATCAGTAGAGAAGAAGTACGTATGTGGCCTCTCGCTTCTCAGGTTTTCTAACTAGTCCCACAGATGTTCAAATCCTGTCATAGCTGTGACAATACCTGACAACGTCTACCTAACGTACAGCATATTCATCCTCACCTCCGCAATGCGAATAACAACATTCAACCTCGTCCTCCGCTCCGAATCTCCCAAGCCACGACCTGTGGAACTTCCTACTCTTGACGAGCCCGCGGAAAGCTCTTCAAAGGATAGAAGCAAATGGTTAAAACCTTTGGAAGGACCACCGCCATTTATCTCAATCCTCAGGGAAACATTCCAAATCCCAGACATACTCTCGCGGCCATCTGGTTTGCCTTCCAATCCGCGGTTATCCCTACCTCACTCTGCGAAAGGTGAATTCGTCCTGACGCCCGACAGCCTGCGGTACCTCGCGACAACCGTCAACCAGATGAGCAACCAAATTCGCGATGCACAGTTCGCACACCGCGACAGTATGAACCGCGCCTCACTCCTCCGAGAAGAGTTAAACAACATGTGTGGAAAGGCGGGCGAATTGCAGCGGCGTCTGCAGCGGTTGAATGGTGCCGGTTCGATTGCTGTTAGGACGAAGATTCAGCGGGCACAGGATCGGCATAAGGACTTGATGACCAGGCTTGATCGGATGTTGCAACATATGATGGACCAGGCGTCACCGGAACTTAGCGAGCACGAGACGAAGTGGTTTGAGGAGCTCAAAAGGATGAAGCAAGAGCTTATCGGTTCGGGGCAGTATGATGGTAACTCGCTTGTTGCTCGGGCGGCTTTGGTGAGACTGTTTTCTTTCTCTGCTAATACTTTGCTTACAATATTTTAGTTGCAACGCGAATACGATCGCATACTTCCTGAGCTGAAGACATTGTTGGAGAAGGAGAGAGCGTGGAAGGCCAAGCACGCGCAGCGAGACTCTGGTCTTGGTGTGTCGCAAGCATTCGAGATTGGGAAACGATCTACTCTTGAGTCTGTTGTATTTTATGCCTGACTTGCGCATGACGCTCATGTTCTTTCTAGACAAGCTCGTATACATGAACTTGAGGATAACATCACGCGCCTGGCTTCCAAGTTGGAGGTTCCTTTGAGCGCACCTCCAGCTTCCGACGCCGATTGATCGATATTGTACTTGCAATGCTAATTGTATCATATTCTGACGTGCTATTTTTTGAGTTGTGGAGACCTGCTTTCCAAATGGGGGAGGCACGAGTAAACCAGCCAATGATGCGTCATTCATGCCCTGAAATTTGGTTCCGCGGCGGCAATTCACTATCAAGTACACAAAGTGATGATAATACAGGTACATCGAACGTGTGTAAGGTATCCTCATTAGTAGACGTAGCGGACTGTGAACAAGGTTCGTCAGTTGTACACAAACGAGGGTGCCAACTTGGACGTACAATCTGGATTTTCGTGGTCGGTTAGGTCATCGAAGGCGTGGCTATGAGTAATGTTCTCGTTCGTGTCCTCTCCACTAGCCTTAGTCTCGGCGACTTTCTGAGCCCTGCGCTTGAGCACGTTGAGACGCATCAGGCGCGCTCTCAGGAACGCAATAGCCGCGAGCTGGACGCCGTACATGACGATGTGAGAAACCCAGGCCTTGTAGTATTTCGGCGCATCGTCTGAGCGGAAAACCTGTGGACCAATGGCATTCCCCACAGCCCAGGCGCTATGGAATGCATAAGCTTGACAGATAACATGAACGGCGTGAATCGGAGCTCACACAAAGACAAGCGTTGAGGCTACAACTTGCTTCGTTCGCTGCGGTACTTTGTCAGCGTCCGATAATTCAAGAAAACGGAAGGACGTACTCCCGCAATGTTTCCAGACATGACCGCCAAGTTGAGTGTTGCGACAGCGCCAAAACCTTGTGTGCAGTAAAAGGCCAACAGGAGGCCGACTTTGGTCTTGGCAGACGTTTGTACAGCTAGAAAAGGTTGAGTCTCGTTTCTTTGGGACTTTAAGGCAGTCGTACTCATGAAGACAATGGTGCCGGCCACATTCGGAAGCGTATAAAGCTGTTCAAAGACTGGTTAGCAGTCGGCTTGATCCAAAGACAGAGAGAACTCACGAAAGCGAGAAGAAGTTTCTGATTAAGTTTCTTCGACAAATACGCTGCGCTGAACAGGAATAGCATGATGATGACACCTTCGTATAAAAATGAGCCAGGAGCGGTCGAGATAGGTAGGATCTGAAGCTACCTTGAGCTATGGCAAGTAGATAAGTCTGCAGGACAGTGAAGCCCTAGTGAAGAGCTGTAAGCTGACCATCACCATAGGTAAACTGGAGACTTACAAACGCGGTCAAGATAATGTTGGAGAATGCGCCGATACCACCCGTAGGAAGAGCATTGGTGAACGATATGAGCACAATCGCCCAGACAGTCAAATCCTTGAAGGCCTCGACTACCGTAGGATTCAGCATCCGGTGTCTCCAAGCGGAATGAAACCGAACGCACCTGCTTGGTGCATCTTGAATTCCTTGTTCTGAATACCCGTTTCATTCTTCCTCACACGCTCCGCAATGAGAATACGGTCTTCCTGGCTCCAACACTTGGCACGCATCGGACTGTCGGGAAGCCAGTAGCCAACAAACAAGCCCCAAACAAAGGTGACGCATCCCAGGAGCTAGATGTTTTATGAGCAAAGTCATCGAAGCGGGAAAAGCGCAACGAACGGTGAACAAGATTTGCCAGTTCTTCAGTTTCGCATGATGAATCTGGGCGATTCCGTATGCAATGAGACCACCGACGCATTGCTGGAAGCCATTCATCGAGTAGAAGGATCCGATGACCAATGCTTGCTCATCGCGGGTATACCACATCGTTGAGCTGTCGATGAAGGTTAAACGGCTCAGAAACCACAAACACGCGGGGACACGTACAGAAAGACAAAGGCGGGTTGACAGATACACTCGAACATGCCCAAGAGAGTTCTCACCACAACCAGACCAGCGAAATTATTGCAAGCTGCTGTGCATGCCAACACGGCTCCCCAGCCATGATGCTATCCGGATATAAGAACATACATCAAATGATTGCAGAGCATACGCACTTGAAGGAGAGGTATTTGGCGATTGGAAGACGTTGAAGCAGGCGGTTTGTAGGGAACTCCCAGGCCAGACTACAGAGACAATAAGCCCGAATTCCCTAAGAGAGGTTGGCAAAACGCACATGGCGATGTACACTGGAAAATGAGTTAAAGGTCGGTCCAAGTCTAAACGCGCGATATCGCTTACCACAGGTCGTCAACCAAGCGTATTGTTGCCCAACTAGGTGTGCATCTTCTTTGATACCCATGATAGAGGCAAAGTTAATTGTCCTGGGAATTCTTATTAGGTTACAAAATTGTAGTGCACAAAAGAATGCCTACCCTTTATCCAAGGTCTGTGCGACTGTTGAATGTCAGTATGGCAATGCCAAGCTTGTGCGCTGCACTCACAGTATGTTACGATCATTACAACCTAAGCAACGTCTATGAGTACTCAGAGGAATGCGGTGAGAGAAGTAAGCCTCACCAAGACGCGTTTATGAACCATCCACCGAAGACGCCTGTTCGTTTCGTCGTCGATGACGATCAGGCGCGGAGGACTGTGCGGCGAAAAAGTTCGCGACTTCGTCGTCGATACCAGCATGGCGAGCTAACGGGCGTCATGAACAAGTGCGTCGCGGAAGAAAGAAAGGGAAGACCCACGTTGACCGGTAGATCCACTACGAATGGACCCCTTCTCGTAGTCCTCCATCATCTCACTGACGTGCTTGCCCGTGTCCGTCATGGTGTCCTGTACCTGTGGATGATCCCGATGGGAGCTTGAGAACCGAGGAAGAAAGAAGGCATGTCTTTATAGCTTCAAGCCAGGATGGAGATCCTTGGAGGTCGGCGTGATGACTCGCGCCCTGGCTTGGTATGATGCTTCCGCAACAAATTACATTCCTGCCCAGGCGAGAACGTACCATGGGGAACTCTCTCCGATGATTTTCCCCACACCGGGCCGTCCAGCGGCGCGGCGCTACTTACGTGTCGATCATGAGATGAGCTTCAAAAAAGCTCCGGCTTCGCAGTCAAAAGCTCCGCCTTGAACTCGTTTCGAATTTATGCCCCAACGCCACCTACAATGTCTGAGAGAAACGTCAATCCGCGCAAAGTGTGTACGCCACACAAACGTACTGACCAGATTGTTCTCACATCCGTATTAGGTCGCCGCTGTGAAGCACATTAAAAACTTGATCAACTGCCTCGTTAATATCAAGGATGCGACTGGCGAGTTCCTTTTGACTCTGCCAGATGGCAGAATCATCGATGCGAAAGGGTGGAACGACTGGGAGGTACGCCGACCATATAAACGCGCCTGTCACTATCTGATCATCTGTCGTTACTAGTGGACGCACGGTGTCGGTCAGTTACCTCAAACTTCCGATCACCGCAGGCTCACCTAGGCTCACCTAGGACTGTATGGCGTCCTCAAATTCCACGAAATAACCGGCGATCAAGAGGCGCTTGACATCGCACTAGCCTGGTTTAAGGCGCGCTTCGAGATAGGAACGACCAAGGTACGTGATATCCAACGCTGAAGCGCTGAAGGGTCAACTAGGTCTGAAATCCATGCGAATAGAATGTAAACACCATGTCGCCGTTGCTCACGGCTGCCTACCTCCATGAAAGCAAAGCCGCGAACTATCTGGTTCATCTGGATTCATGGGCCGAGTGGGTGATGTACGAAATGCCGAGAACAGAGGAGGGCGGCCTGCAACATATCACCTATCTCACACCGAACTACCAACAACTCTGGGATGATACTTTGATGATGACCGTGTTGCCTCTCGCGAAGATTGGATTGGTCCTGAATCGTCCTGCGTATGTAGAAGAGGCGAAGCGTCAATTCATCCTACAGTAAGTGTCCGCACGTTCACTTGGTTCAACAAAGCTGAAAACGTCTTCAGTATCAAGTACTTGCAAGACATACAAACGGGACTCTGGTTCCATGGTGAGTATTTTAGGATGACTTGTTTCGGGAACTTACCTTCATCAGGTTGGACGTTTGACGGTCGCCATCATTTCGGACGCGCTCTGTGGGGTCGTGGCAACTGTTGGGTTACAGTATCCATTCCGGATTTCATCGACATGCTCCAGCTTCCGGAGACTGACGGCGTCCGACTATTCCTCTTGACTTCCCTGGTCGCACAGATCGATGCCCTCGTGAAATATCAGGACGAGAAGACCGGCCTATGGCACACGATCCTTGACGATCCTACCTCATATTTGGAGTCGTCGTGTACGGCCGGATTTGCCTATGGAATACTGAAGTCAATACGTCTGCGACTTATTCCGAGGGAAGACAGATACGTCAACTGCGCGAAGAAGGCAGTCCAAGCGATACTTGACAACATCACCGAGGATGGGGAGCTGAAGTTGGTATCTTTTGGGACGCCGGTATTCGATAACATCGAGGAGTATAAGCAGATACCATTGACGAGCATGCCGTACGGCCAGAGTTTGGCACTTCTAGCTGTGACGGAACATCTTAGAACATTCCTGTAAAGTAGCAATGTAGCATATCATCGCTCTACGACCATTCCGTTGACAGATCCGCATACAAAGGCGGAGTGGACGAGGTACCACAGGAACATTTGTGTCGCACGAGTTCTGATTGCATATCTAAAAAGACGAAAGGAATGTTTTGAGCCGGCACGTTGGGAACGGCAGCATGGATCTCGTCGATTCCCCTTCACACAGACCCAGTACCATTCAAGACGCAGCTGAATCCCTCAGTCGCTCTTGGGAGGATGAATAAAGACATCATGCAAAGTTTGATGCTGTGAGAGTCGAATTAGTGGATATCAAGACGTGTAAGAGGAAGACAAACTTCAGACGAGGCCAATATTCACCCTATCAAGAAGCGCGATGGATTCAACCACGAAAGGGTTGGTCCAGTGGCGAAGGTGTGTTGTCTACGAAGAGAAAGGGCATGTCAAGGACGGATGCCGGACGATGCCTGACGAACTTACCGGAAGACCTCGTGCTCAGGCCACACCGCTCGCAGAGCGAGTCAAGGTGGGGGAAAGTGCCCAAGTGCCACAAGCGCCAAACGAAGGCTTTTATAGACGCGGGAGATCATCAGCTTCCGGATGGAGGTTTCCAATTGCAGTTCATCGATAGCGAATTTCAGAGTCCGAGGACAAGTGGGGTAAAGACAAGGCCGGCAATCGCGATTCGCGCCAGCTTGACAGACCTCACTTTCAACATCAAGGAAGATTTCGGGAACCTCCGAGCACGAACTACATCCTACGTCAGGAGTCAATCTGAGTATATTAATTTCAAGAGAGCACCTACTGCTGCCATCTGAGAGGATAAGAGATAGTATGGGCGGTATAGTGGGGAAAAATCCAATCTGACCGCTTTTGCACTTTCCAGAGGTGTGTCTGTATCTGCTTCCCTCAACAACGTCTGGCTTTGTCCAATCCCGTCTGGCTTTGCCGTTTCGTGTCTGGCTTTGTCATTTCATGTCTGGCTTTGTTGTTTTGGGTCTGGCTTTGTTGCTTTGGGTCTGGCTGCCAACCTCGTTGATGGCAGTCCTGTCGGGAGGCAGGTCGCGCCCGTCCTCTTATGGAAAGCATAAGCTCCCGCCTTCCCGCCAGCTCCGAGATACCCCGGGTAAATTGATATACGGTGAAATATCGACTTCAGCATATCCAAAGCTCTCAGCTTGGCTCTCAGATCTATTTATTTCAACTTAGGGTGACTTGGCATCAGTACCAATCCTCACAAGTCTTCAGATACACTTTCGTAAATATTTGATCAAGGAGACACCTGAAAGCTACCATACCTGATATTCAACGAAGACATGAACAACACTCAGATACACATGGCATATGACACGCATCAGAATACGGGGACCGGCCACAAGAACAGGGCCAAGAAATACATTGAAGGTACAAAGAAGAAGAACATCACGGCGGAGGGTCTTCAAGCCCGTATCCGTTGTGGATAGGCGGTGCTGCTGCGACCTCGACTCGGAGGCCTACACGTCGTACTACGCTCAGCGCTCACTGCAAGAGTGACACATTACTTGTTGAAGCGATGAACTTGATGGAAACAGGCGGCGACGATGGGAGAATGAAGGCTAAATAAACCAAGTTGAATTATAATGAAATAAAAAACCAACAAGAATCATGTACCATTGAGGGCGGACGCGTCCGCTAGGCGGCGCACCATCTAGTAGCCTGGATCACAGTTGAGTCCTGATTCCAAACAAGAGGGCACAGGGGGCTAATGCAACCTCTGGAAGGTGGCGCCGTCATCCAGAAACATTGCTGCTCCACGTAGGAAGCTTACCCATTCGAGGCACGATTCTTCGACACAGGAAACGCGTCCACGAATACAAACCATGCAGTTTTGTGAGGCATGTGCGCTACGCCGACTCGCAGGCCTCTGACTCCACACGTGAAACATGAGGTTGGCAACTGGGGGTCCTTCCCCGGAGCTCTAAGCCAAGCCGCAATATCCCGCTGCCAACGCCAAGCCGACGCGCTACCAGCGCTCGCGTATCCCGCCCTCGATATGGATAGTCTTCTACGAATGTATTCCGGATATGATTAGAACACGGCTGCAATAAAAGCCGAGTTCCCAGCTCTGTTCCTAAATGGCGGGTCTTCATGGACATCCACTGAGTGGCCATCCGTGAATTGGTCGATGTCTTTGGATCAGAACCTCGTGGTGTTCATCGCCATGCCATACCTCTCGTCTCCCGCTCTCCAGTGTCTCATACACAGAACAGTGCCTTGAGTGGGATGAGGTGCGCGAGCATTTGAACATGAAGATACGGCTCGGGACAGTGGCGGAATTACATGATGATGGATGCCTTGTTTTGGTGTCCCAATTTGAAAGTCCGCTGAGCGCCCCAGCGGGATACCCAATGGGGAACATCCCAACCCGATGTTCCAGGCTTGAAGCCAGACGCGCATGTCGGAAGCCAGACACAACATTTGGAAGCCAGAAGCAGCACTGGAAAAGCCCGACGCAAATAGGAAAGGCCAGACAGGTGACCGGAAAGCCATATGCGGCTCACCAAAAGCCAGACGAAACTGCTGCAAAAGCCAAAAGCCAGAACCGCGACGGCTTGAATTATTCCCCAGGATTACCACCAAAAGATAGCACGCCACCGTAGAAATCTACTGGCCTCGAAGACAGGGGGCTGGATGCCAGATTAGATCTCTATACTAGTGCTAGAGAATGAAGCGCACTGGTCCCGCGATCCACAAAGTGCCGATGAGAACGAGAACCGCATGCCTTCAAGGCTCGAAAATAGAATGGCAGAGTCATGCTGATAGACTTAGGTCAGTTTCTTTGTGATCTGGCAGCCGAGAAGTTAACATTTGAATGGCTCTGACTGCTTTAAGCGAGAGGCCAACAAGATGGAGCTGATATCGAGGGTCGCAATTGCCTTGTCGAGCGCCGCAAGAACTCTGGTCGACCATGTGAATACGGAGGGTCCAGGGGCTAGGAATTCGTGTGTGGCAAATGAGCGAAAGCTCGTAATCCGTGTCAAACTGGCTATGTCCAAATGTTCGTCACAACGACGTTAGTGGGGGCGGGTGTGGCGAAATACCATGACCTAGCAGCCTAGTGAGTGTCGAGTACTACATCGGTTTCTAAATCGTTCATACCGTTTGAACTCGTGTCATGAAAACATTGCGTCTCGATATGTCTAGTCGCCGGAAGTGCCGGTAGAAATCCGCATCAAGTTGCTTGCCATAGGCGCTCCAGTATGTCCGACGATGACAGGTTGATGACAGTTGGATATAAACGTCCTCAAAACTACGCGGTCAATGTCCGACGCAATTAGGCGTTCAGGATAGTTTAGTAGGATATTGCCTTGACATAAAGCGAAAGAATAGTATTGAGTGGGCGGTTTATATGTGCTCCGCTTTAGCCGATATCCTGAAACTCGCATCAGATGTCGTAGGTTGGTTTCCAAAAAAATGTCATGGACGCGTAGGATGTGGAAGAGAATGGGGAGGAAAGATATCTGGCGCGGCTGTGGGAATTCGCAAGAAAGCAAGGAATACTGTGCCAGGGCGACAGAAAGCAGGTTCACCATACAACGCCACAGAAAAAGTCAGTGTAGTGGTTTTCCTGGAGACGATGACTGTCCTGGTAAGGGTGGTTGGAGAGCTAGGTATTGCTGTCGCCAGAATGCTGAACATTCACCGATTTGGAGGGGCTAGAGCGCCCCAGATTACGCTAGATGTCGAAAGAACTAGCATATATCATGAGAGCACGTTCAGCAGGTAACTGACGACTCACAGAAGGGAAATCGGGACGTTTCAATCCCATATATCCTGCTTCTAGCGTGTTTTTTTCCCTCGCATGTAACAGGAAGTGGGACTTTTCCTCGAGAGCATCGGAGAATTTGTATGGGGCGGCGATGAAGTCGCCGTCGAGAGCAGGCCAACTTTCAGTCATCGAGGAGCTTTCTTGGCACGTAATTGTAATCCGAAGCCTCTTGATGGTGGCAGGTCTCCGTCAAGACGGTTAGCGGAGAGAGCGATTCGGCAGTACCCGAGCTGGCCGCCTTGCCCAAAAAGGCGAACGACGCGTCCAAACTTAATTAAAGCATTCCTGTTAGTTTGGATTCTACAGCATGAACACTGAAGAGCTTATTTACGCGTACTCGTATGAACATGGATACGCGAACCACCATCGGTAACGTTGATTTACCTGCCGGAAGTTCTAAAGTCCTGGTGGGGATGTGTAACGCTGAGTTTAGAAAGAAGACAATAGCCTCGCCTCATATGCGGAGTTGAAAGTTGAGGTGTTGCCTGAAGCTATCAGATAACCATTGTTCGAAGCTGGCGATGGCAGGTATCATCATCAGAAGCACGCCTGACGAGTCGACGACAGGCGGAGTCAGGAAAAAGAATGAACACAGAGCTTACATGCAGCAAGGAGACCATACGACACCGCTAGTATAGAGAAGTGAAGATCTCAATTGAGTGGGTTGACAACATCACAAGTGTAGTAGTACAGCTCCATCAATCCCACACATGGAACCATGCTGGACGCAGTTGTTTACATCTGGGCCCTTGCCTGGATTAATAAGGACGTCGCCCAAAAGCGAGGGATCTACAAGAGACGAGTCAGAGCGAGCAAGACCAGACACAAGAAGCACCTACTTCAAACGAAGCCGATATTCACCCAAACAAGAAGCGCGATGCAAATCAAACGCACACAGGTTGGTCCGACGCTGAGAGTAAAGGACCGCACTTTCAAGACGAGTTAGAAGTGTGGCGTAGGGAGAAACGGATAACCTACCTCACGAGGAATGCCAGAACGCGCGACCAGGTGGGGGATCGAGTCCAAGTTGTAAAAGACGCCGTGAACGTTTTTATATATGCACAAGGGATTGGTCAGCCCATCGATAACAATTCAAGTTCCGAATGAAGATCGGATAGTCGACGAGCTCAACGTCAACAAGCGCCGTGCTGGTGGATCCTTGTGTACTTACGAGTAAATGGGAGATGCCGAACTCCGGCTGACCGGCTTTGTTGCTGCCAAATAGGCACCATCACTGTCTGACAACACAATTTCCTTACTCCCATCTCGTTCTTCATCGTCTTGCAGGTTGTGAGGCAGTGTAGTCGTTGGTCAGTAGGCTGAGGGTGCTGTGAGGTGTGTTGTTCATTTTCTTACCAAATCCCAACTTTTTTTTACTTACCCCTCGGAAGATTTAGAATGGCGTTCCAGTTTTCCAGGAAGGGTTGCTTCAAGTGCGGAAATCGTGAGCCAATTACCACCGGAAGGGGCGCTTTCTTATGTTGCTTCAGTCGGTCACATTGCCGAGAATTGTTCCTCCGAGCAGCGGTTATGCTACAACTGTCGCCAACCGGGACATGAGTCCTCTGCTTGTCCTTCTCCGCGCACTGTCTCTGCGAAACAGTGCTACTCCTGCGGTGGCGTCGGACACATCCAAGGTCTGTCTGCATAGTATATTACATCATTTCCTATGTCGAAACCTGGATCAGCGGAATGCCCTAGCTTGAGGATTCAACAAGGAGCAGCGGGTCAAAAGTGCTACGTATGAGTTTTCTGCTTGGTCTCCATCTAGGTCTCAATAATTTATCCTGTGTAGAACTGCGGTCGCATTGGCCACATCGCGCGCGCTTGCCCAACTGCAGCTGGTGGTGGTTTTGCGTCCCGCGCTCCACCTCCCGGAAGGTCCCTCAACACCTCCACATTGCCCCCGGTCAAGTGTTACAGGTGTGGTGGCCCGAACCATATGGCTAGGTACGTTGTATCTTGTTCGTTCTGAATCTCAGTATCCTAACGGTAAGCGTAGGGACTGTTTGGCTACTCCCGGAACGTTGGGCGAAGGTGCTATCGCTGCCAACAAGAACAAGACCTGTTACAAGTGCCAACAAGAGGGTCACGTACGTATCTTATCTTCCTCCGCCGCACGAATTGTGGCTTAGATGCATCTTAGATTGCGAGGGACTGCCCCGAGGCTGACACTTTTGTCGCCTAGTTATCTGCTTACTGATGTATCACGCTCGTGCTTTCCGTATTTACCGCGTTCAATCTCAGTACCTACTTATGTTCGTTAGGTCTTTTTATTTCGTGTAGAGCCTGTAAGTAAAAGCAGTCAGACCGAAGTGTAAATGAATCTGTAATTGTCAGTTACGGCGGCGTTCACGTGAGCCCAAATGAATTTGTTCCGATCCATCTTGAACGCGTCGTCGTTCTCTTCAAAATCGTGCATAGTCCGCCAACATAGATGTCTCTTCTCACTTCCTGATTTCTCGTCCTTCTCGCCGCTCGGATCTCCTGAGCAGACCCACCATGAGCGGAAGATATTTCCGTATGTTGATACTTAATGTTCCTCCGCCAAATTGACTCAAGCCACCGCCACAGGTATAAGCAAAGCGACCTGTATAACATAGTTTCGAACGTGGCGTCCTATCCCAAATTCATTCCATACTGTACTGCGACGCGTATCCTGCGCACGTCGGAGGAAAACGGAAGCACGCTCATGGATGCGGAGATGACGGTGGGGTTCATGTCGTTCGAAGAGAGCTACGTGAGCAAGGTCACTTGCAAACCTCATGACTCTGTGCAGGTGAATATTTCTCTAATAGTCAAGTTACAAACGTCACCATGAAACTCTAGGCAGTCGCGTCATCGTCTACACCGCTCTTCAAAACGCTGACAACGACGTGGCGGTTTCAACCTGCATCGCCCCAGTCACCGCACTCATCTGGCGCCGTTCTGCGGACCGACAAACGTGCAACGGATGATGGGCCGACACTGGTCACTCTGGATTTATCATTTGCTTTCGCCAGTCCTGTGCACGCCGCAGTCTCATCTACCTTTTTCGGGCAAGTATCAAAAATGATGGTCAAGGCATTTGAGGAACGATGTTTAGAAGTTTATGGCATCGGACGCGCATAGATGAGTTACATTTCGAGGTATATAATTATGGTACATTTCGACAAGAGTAATCACAGATGTAGAAGAGTTACAACTTGGGCTTGGGAACTCGGGCTGTAAATCCAATCCTGGGGAAGTGGCATCTGAAGACACCAAATGAACTGGTCGTTTCGAGAACAAATTCTTCTTGATTGAGCCCAACAAGTTTTCCCGTTGTTGGGAAGGCACGCCCTATCGAAGGCAGTCAGTCCCCATTCAACGTCAGGCGCGAAGGGGATTACCCGTGTCATTTGGCGCCACTTGTACAATATCGCCTTCTTTTAGTCCTAGGCGCATAGCTTCCACGAGATCAAAGCCTAGGACAGAGTAATCCTCGCGTGCTGCAGATGCAATCCTCTTGGCAGCTTCGTCGCCCTTGATTTTCGAGACCGACAAGGTCGATTTCCCGCTGTCCAAGTACTCCGACATCCTAGCTAACCACTGTAAGGTGCATATGAGAAGACAGTACGAGACAGTAGTAGAGCTTGCCTTGAGGGTGCAAGGAACGTTTTTCTCATCGAAGACAGAATCAGTTCCCGGTGCGGCTTTGATCCAAGACAGGATGAAATGCAGCGAGACATCAGCCAAACTTGGAGATGTTGTATCAAACAACCATTCCCGTCCATCGCCAAGTTGTTCTTCCGTGAGGGCCTGAATGAATGAAGGTGATGCGTGAATCAACGAACGATCAGTACCATTCCCGACTTACAATGTGAGAAGCGATCAGACTTGAATTCTTCCCGCGTAGATTGATCATCGAGGCGGCTGAGACGGAGGGTACATTCGAAAACTTGGTGGCGTCAAGAATGTTTAGTTAGGAATGGAGATTAAACTTGAATACTCACTGCTGCGCGATCCTTGAGGAAAACCTCTGGAAACTTTTCCCATTGCAAAAAGACGGGCCCCAGTGGGAACAGAACACTGTCGGTGTAATGCGTGGCGTAGATCTTTATGGCGCTAGCATCTGAACCTCCACTTTTTCGCAGGGGAAATATAGTTCCATAGCCCTGCGAAATGGGAAACCGTCGTTCGAGAGTGGACGCAATTAGACTGCGAAGCAATCAGAAGATGTAACGACGTATTGATCCAGGCTCGCCTTGTATCGCAGTAGATGTCATTCCCGATAGCAAGGATAGGAATACGGCGGTATCCCAATCCAAGAAAATCTGTGATTTCGGGTCGGGGGAGAAAGGACCTTACCTGCGGATTGGTGGAGCATCAGAAATGTGTATATGAGGTTGGAGAGGCCCACTCACATTGACAGTGTGATGGGGGATCTGTTTAATATACAGAATATGTTCGAGTTTTCGAGCGAATGGAGAGGCATCGTAGCTTTAATATTATCCCACGAGCAACGATAATCGGAGAGAGATAGAAATAGAAAAGACAATCCGCCAATCCGATACGTCAGCAACAAGTCCAACCACGACAACTGATGCTATTACCGGTAGTAGATCACGGACATGGTGGTCAGTGTTCAAGAGCGCGTAAGGGCGGTCAGATACATACATCGGGGTAGTTTTGTTCACGGTCGACGTCCACGTGAATGCTCGCGTATATGCAGAAGCCGGGGCTGTACTGCACCGCAGCGGGTTCGGCGGTGTACGACAGTGAGTCAGGTGCGCAAGTAAGGTCATCAGAAGGATAATCGATACCAATGTTAAGGCGTTGGGCGCTTCCATTCGCTTCCATTAAGGCGTGGCAGTCATGACTAAACTTGGTAAGATGCCCAAAAGTAAGTCTCGCCCGCCAGCGCCTTCAAATGGACACGGAAGAGGCGACAAAGCCGCCCATACAATTTCAAAAGCGGAGAGGGGGAGGGGGAAGAACGAGGAATGCTGGCTGCTACATAGATCGGGGACTGCCGAGAATGCAGTGCTCACCGCGTTTCCAACTATATTTCAGTCCTTCACAAGTGTGACGTGAACCAACTCTCTCTTTCTCCATCAGCAGGTCGTCGTCGCCGTCGTCAACGAACGTTGAGCACATATCTCCCTCATCACCTAGCAGCGACCAGCCATCATGGCAAACACGCCAGGACGCTCTGCCTCGCCCTACGAACCAGGCAAGAATTACGGCGATCCCTTCGCTGACAGACCACGACAGACCCAGTTCGTCGAGCAGGAGCGCCCATTCCATGGCAGTCCGAACCTAATGCCGCGTCCTTTCGAGAGTACCTCGTCTCTGCCTTCTCAGGAGTTCGGCGGACCAGGCAACTACGACGACGACGAGATTGAAAAGCAACCCCTCAATGCTGGCGCCTTCGCCGGTGGATTCTACCCTCCGAGGTATGCTTTCTTTCATGGATTCTCCAACAATCACTGACACTGTCTCTGCAGTGTCAACCCCGACTCCTTTGGTGACCCCTATGCCGCTGGAGGGCGCCCCTTGTCGGTCGCCACCACATCTAGCAATGGTGTTGACAGCGCGTGGCGCCGTCGTCAGACCATCAAGCGCGGTGTCACTCGTAAAGTCAAACTGACAAATGGTAATTTCATTGCGGAGTATCCCGTCCCAACCCCCATCCATACCGCCGTCGAGGCCAGGTATGCGTCGACGAACACGACCGAATTCTCGTGGGTTTAAGGTTTTCCCTCGTTTAACATCACATTGCTAACTTTGTCTGTCAAGGCACATGCGCTACACCGCAGCAACTTGTGATCCAGATGAATTCACGGAGGCCAATGGCTACTCCCTCCGTACCAAGTTGTACAACCGTGAAACGGAGATCCTGATCGCCGTCACCTCCTACAATGAGGACAAGACGTTGTACGCCCGTACTCTGCACGGTGTCATGTTGAACATCCGTGATATCTGCAAGACCAAGCAGTCCAAGTACTGGCGCACGCAAGCTGAACAAGGCAACCCCGGATGGCAAAGGATCACCGTCGCGCTTATCGTCGACGGTCTCGAGGCGATGGACAAGAGTGTTTTGGATATTCTCGCAACCGTCGGTGTTTACCAGGACGGTGTCATGAAGAAGCAGGTTGACGGTAAAGACACTGTTGCCCACATTTTCGAGGTTAGCATCACGTTATTACGACTGCTGCTCCTGATTGACATTTTGGGTAGTACACCACCCAACTCTCGGTCGATGCTACGCCGCAGCTTGTTCTTCCTCAAGCCAGCGACCCGAACAATCTGGTCCCCGTTCAGATCATATTCGTCCTCAAGGCCAAGAATCAGAAGAAGATCAACTCTCACCGTTGGCTCTTCAACGCTATCGGAAAAATGCTCAACGTTCGTCCTCTCTGCGTGAGGTTTCGTCTGGTGTCTCACAAATTCCCCAGCCTGAGTCATGTGTGCTCATTGACGCTGGTACTAAACCCGGCCACAAGTCCATCTACTACCTGTGGGAGGCCTTTTACAATGATCCCAACTTGGGCGGGTGCTGTGGTAAGTATTAGATTCCTTCTCTTTCATGGTATTCTTACACCGTACAGGTGAAATTCACGCCATGATCAAGGGAGGCAAGAAATTGCTGAACCCCTTGATTGCCGCGCAGAACTTCGAATATAAAATGTCAAACATTTTGGGTCCGTAATTCCCTTCCTACCCGGAAGCTCGTATATTGAGCGGCTTTCTAGACAAGCCCTTGGAAAGTAGCTTTGGATATGTCTCCGTGTTGCCTGGTGCTTTCTCGGCATATCGCTACCGCGCGATCTTGGGGCGACCTCTCGAGCAATACTTCCATGGTGATCACTCTCTCGCCGACCGCCTGGGCGCAAAGGGTATCTATGGTATGAACATCTTCACGAAGAACATGTTCTTGGCCGAGGATCGTATCTTGTGTTTCGAGTTGGTTGCAAAGAAGAATGACAGATGGGTCCTCACCTATGTGAAGCCCTCTAAGGCCGAGACTGATGTGCCCGAGGAAGCTGTCGAGCTCATCGGGCAACGTCGTCGTTGGTTGAATGGTTCCTTCGCTGCTTCTGTGGTATGTCTCTGTTTTCTTGTGATTCCAGCCTATCTGATATCTCGTCCAGTACGCTCTGGTCAACTTCTTTAACTTTTACCGGTCGGGCCATGGCATCTTCCGCATGTTCTTCCTTCACATTCAGGCATTGGTACGCATCTATCACCATGAAACTTGTAACACCTCTAATATCAGCTCTAGTACAACATCTTCTCGCTGGTCTTCTCATGGTTCGCCCTAGCCAACATGTGGCTCACGTTCAGTATCATTATCGATTTGCTTCCGGATCAAGACATCATTATCTTCGGTACTGCGGCTGTGGTGAGTATCAAACGACTATTTGCGCAGGATGCAAACATTGACTGGCTTCTAGACACATTGGGTTAACTTGGCCTTCAAATGGATTTATCTCGCTTTCCTTGCGCTACAGTTCATTTTAGCGCTCGGCAATCGGCCGAAGGGTGAACGAGCAGCATATTCAATAACTCTATGGTATGTCGATAGATTCTTCTCTCTTGCGTCTTCTAACCGTTGTATAGGGTTTACGCTTTTCTATCGTTATATCTACTGGTTTGCTCGTTCTGGTTGACTGCAAAGGCGTTTTCGGTATGCATTTTACCAGACTCATTTACTGATCTAATAAAGTGTCTAGAACATTGGTACCGAGCTCAAGGATAAATCCACTGGCGATGTTGTCAAAGCTTTCTTCCAGCCGCCCATTGGTGCCCTCATAGCAGCTATGTTTTCGACGTTCGGTACGTTCTTACATTCATCAACAGGATATCTCATTTACGAGTCCTTCAGGTATCTACTTCATCGCGTCATTCCTTTATCGTGACCCATGGCACATGTTCTCGAGTTTCATTCAATATCTCCTCATCGCGCCTAGTTTTACCAACGTGCTTAACGTGTACGCTTTTTGCAACTTGCACGATGTACGCGACTCCGATTTCATTATTGATTTGTTTTCTAACATCCTGCCAAGGTATCCTGGGGAACGAAAGGCAGCGACAAAGCGGAAGCCTTGCCATCAGTGTCTTCCAAGAAAAGCAAGGATGCCGATGCTCCAGCCGTCGAAGATACAGTCAAGACGCAGGAGGATGTTGATGACGCTTTCAAGGAAACTGTGACGCGTGCTGTCACTAAAGTTAAGACCACCGAGGAGATTGAAAAGCCCACGATGGATGATCAAAACAAGACTTTCCGAACCCGGCTCGTCAGTCTCTGGATGCTCTCCAACGCGACGCTAGCTATTGCGATAGAGAACATCAACGGCTTACCGAACGACACAGATCCAGCGGCAGATGAGCAAAGTCTACGGGATAAGCAGAACACTTATTTCTCCATCATTTTATACTCGACTGCCGGTTTGGCTGCGGTTCGGTTTACTGGGGTAAGACACTTACTACCTGCTCTGGAATGTGGCTAACTCCTGTTCAGTGTCTCTTCTACTTCTTCAAGCGGAATTTGTTCCGATGCTGCCGTCGCAACTAGATGACGATCTTTTCATGCTATCTTGCTCCACATTTTGCTGGAATGGACATTTTCTGGCTCTTGGTTGGATAACTCATATTCTGCTTTGACGCTTATTCTCACGCTATATTGACTATTGATAGTCGGCGATGAACAAAATATTTATATTAGGATTCGTCGTAGTACGTTGTATGCATAAGTTCACGATACCACACATCATTCATTGCATTCGACGGACTGGAAAGATCATGAGTACATTCCGGCATATTCGTCTCTATCGCGGTCCCGACGGGGGTTATGGGATGCAGAGTTCAATCGAAAGAAGGAGTCGAGTTCAGATATTTCGACAGGACTGATCACGTCGTCTGCAGCGTGCCCGGGCTGGCCGACGCCATCAGATGGAAAGATGGACGAAAATAGACCAGGCATCTGATGATTCAGGCGAGATATGGCGTCTCGGACCTGTGGAGGCAGCGTGTTGAGGTTCACTGGAGGGACCTCGCGTGTCGGAGTTGGTGTAGACGGCTGGGAGTTTGTCGGAGACCGTTCCAAGAGTGCTCGACGACATGTCGGACAAGAGTCGTGCTTTAGTTGGCATGTCAATGAACAGTCGAGGCTGTTAATGAAGGGGTCCTTACGGAATCATGGATCCAGCGCGAAATACTGTGAGAGGGGCTGTATCAGAGCGGGGACCTATGAGCGACAAGAGCAACGCACTCGCGGCGGCAGAAAAGATGGCCACATTGATATTTTTGCGCCAATCTTGCGACGCCCAGCTCCTCTATGGGGTGGGCGGGTGAGTCCATGGCGATGGCCATCTCCTCTTCGGCGAGGAGCGCCATAAGCGGGGTCAAGCATATTGGACATATCGCATCTATGTACGGAATGAGCGACCAAGCCAGAAAGGCACTAGGACTAAACCTTTTTGGCCAAGTTCAATAACTTGCTTCTCTGTCAGACGTGGAAGACTGTCTACGAGGTCTTGTATTTGCCTGTCCAGCCTTCAAATAACCGAACAGAAACGAACAGTAGCACATACGTTGGAGTCAAATGACTGCTGTTGCCAGGAACAAGAGCATCAAGTCGCTGGAGGATCGCTTCGCGAAGGTCGTCACGAAAATCATCAAAAGCACCGGGATCCATGTTTAGGTTGGAGGTCAACCGCAGAGCATGAATGATGAAACATATTATTATCAGCAAACGCGCGTTCGTCACGTGTACGGAGGCAATATTCATTGGACAAGATGGTAGTACAAACAACGAGAGTAGAAGATGGCATGCATGCAGACAGCGAGATGGCGAGAGATCGTAACGGAGAAGGAGAGAAACGGAGAACCAGCCTGCCCATATATATACAACGACGAGGACGATGCCCTAGAATGGGTTCTCATCGTCGTCGTTCATCTTGTTCTCCTTCTCCGTAGGCTGAGGGCGCCCTTCAATGTCCATTTCGCTGTCGCTGTCTGTCGATTCTTCCTTCTGGGCGAACAGCTGGACTGGTTTGGGTCCCCTGAAACATAACAATGGGTACAAGTTGCAAGGGAAATGATTACAATACGTACTTTGTGAAATGCTTCTTCTTGGCATCGGATAGCTTCTGACTGCAGGGGGTCATCATGTTATCTGTTGGCGAGATTCCAAACGATGGTTTGCTGCCCCGTGGTCAACGGGAGGAAACAACGCGACAAGGTAGATGCCACTCACAGGCCTTTCGCCATCTTCTTTGCTAACAGGGCCTTTGCACCCATTCCCGGCGCCTGGTTGACTAGGTGTCCTAGCGGCGCTTGTGGGTGGACGATTTTGGCTGCCTGGGATGGATTATGGAGTGGCTGGATGGGTGTACCGCTGGGCGAGTCATTGGGGGTGGACGTGGTTGAAGACATGGCAGACAGCGAGCTCGATGGTGACAGCGACGACGACAATAGAAGACTGTGGTAGTGAAGGTGGTGGTTGAGAGGTAAACACGTAACGCACTCTTTTAATCGCAACCATCACGTGGTCGAGGTCTCGGTCCGAGTGGCCGCCGGCGATTGACTCTTCCTGCATCCAGCATGGCAGATAGCTTGAATGAAGCCTGCACGCCGCTAAAGCGTTCGTACGATTCATGTTTCAATGCTTGGTTTGAGGGATACTTGGAGCCGGCCGTTGCCGCCACCTCACAAGCCCAGAGGGAGGTGTATTCCAAACAAAAGGCTGAGGAATTCGAGGCAAAGTGTGGCAAGCTGTGGATTGAGTACAAGACTTGTGTTCAGGTCAGTGTGAACTAGGTAGCGGGCGAATGGACTAAAGTATTCCGCCAGAATTCTCTCAAAGATAAAGGATTAGTGCCTTTATTGGAGCAAGCGCGGGAAGAGCATCCTCTGAAGGAGGCTCCGCCGCCACCGTCGAGAGACTAGTGCATCTGTAACTATAGGTGGGCATTCCCCCGCGATTAGACGCGTTCGTGACCTTGATATAAAGTCAGTATGCCCAACCTGGACGTCAATACTACTCCTCCTTGCGCATTGCTACCTACTCGTACTTGAAAGGAAGATCATTGTACGCATCCTCGGAGAAATTACAAAGTCGCTGACCCCGTATGCCTACTTGACTCCCAGGCGAGCTTTCCTTTAGGCCTCGGGTCATATTTATAATTTGACAAGGAAAAATAATCCAGTCCCAAGGGACCCGCGAATCAACCGCCACATGAAAGGTTCCAGGGCAGTTGTACGTTTCGCGGGCAGGTGTATGACCCCGGCGACCTTCCGTCTATTGCTCTCGGTGTACCGCGGGCTTAATGACCGCCGTGCAGCTAATAACCAGGTGTTACGAGGATCACATGTAGCAGGAGATTGAGCGCTATTGAGCGCGCATCGCAGAATTTACGTAGTGGAATTACTGTCACAAGACATGCAGGACACCCACCAGGAGGAGTTGTTGCCAAATCGAGCCAACTAAACTGTTACTCCTTCCCAATCCCTTCACGGCTCCCGCTTGTAGAAATGCCTATATAAATACTCCAATCCCCGTCTTTTCTGGCTTCGCTCGATTCTCCAATAATGGCCCCCTCTGAAAATATAAAAAAACGCAAGATTGCCGTACTTGGATCACGCTCGGTCGGTGCGTGTTGTCGCCTGTCCTTGTCGTCATCGTCTGACAGCGAGCAGGCAAGTCGTCGCTCATCTACCAGTTTGTCGAGGGCCAGTTCAACGAGAACTACTATCCGACCATCGAAAACTCGTGCTCCAAGAGTCTGCAGTTCAGGGGCACAGAGTTCAACTGCCAGATAATAGACACCGCAGGACAGGTTCGCTCACCAACGATGGCTGAGGCGGCGCCCACTGACCCCCCGCGTAGGACGAGTACTCCATCCTGAATTCAAAACACGCTATTGGCATCCACGGCTATGTTTTGGTGTACTCGGTCACCTCACGGAGCTCTTTCGAGATGATCCAGGTCATCTATGATAAAATTGTCGACTTCTGTGGTGTTACGGACATTCCGTGTGTGATCGTCGGCTCCAAGGTGGATCTCAAAATGAGGTCAGCCCCGCGCCCCCAGTTCATTCATCTAACTGACTTTGACTTTTCGCAGGCAGGTGACGGAAACGGAGGGCTCGGCGCTTGCACACTCACTCAAGGCTGCCTGGGTGGAGACTAGTGCAAAGACCAACTTCAACGTTTGTGAGTCGCGGCTGCCGTTCTCCGTGACGTGCACATCATACTCATGTTCCCGAAGCCAAGGTCTTCGACCTGTGCCTCGGCGAGGTCGAAAAGAACTCGCCGTCAATGCAGGAGCCTCCCGCGAGCCGTTGCATCATGATGTAACCCCCCACCTATGCCCATTCGTTTTGCGTTCACTTCACCTATTTTGTAAACACCGCCACACATGTCCTTATAGTCTCTGTATGTCTTAAGTAAGTTATCAACCTACTGTACATTGTTTAATCCTAGATTCACATTTCGTTTGTTTACTTCTTCAGGCCGTTCCATCTCCCAAAAACCGCATCTTGACCTGCCGACCATTTAGGCCGATTGCCTTCACAATCTGCGTATCACCGGGGACTAGGTCGATGGCTTGGTCACTCCATTTGACGAATTCGCCTTCCGCATCAAGGACGACTCCCTTTACTGGCTTGTTTGTCGACAGCGTGACGGATATTCCATCTGCAGAAACTTCCGCCTTCAGGCCCACCTCCGCGATCTCAGGGAACGTTATGAACTTGAAGGGCTCAGGCCTAACACATGTCGATTATATCAGACAATTGACTGCATGCATGCACCCACCAATTCGAGTACCGCGCCAACACATTTCCGCCGTCATCGATTAAGCGTGCGGACACGATGACGACCCTTGGAAGCTCGCTCCTTTTCGTCCTCCTCGGCTGTCCTGGCAGTTCGCCTTGGAACAGTTCTGTACTCGCATTCGGCGCCAGTACCACCGCCTTGGACCAATTCTCGACCCAGTCGGAGTTAAGGTCGAAGGAAGACACGTCCAGGGTCACCGTCTTCTCAGCAAGCGTACTGTTCGTACCCCAGATTTCCAATGTTGTATCGATAAAGACGTTCGCGGCAGATCGATAGTCTGGGTATGTTTCTTTTTCCTTCCGGGTCATACCTACCGTGAAGGGACGAAGTTCGCGCGCGATCGCAAAGTACGCCGGCTTGGGACGCAGGTAGTAGTCGATAATTGCCCATGATGTCGTCGGCCAGCAGTCGTTGATCTATGAATGGGGGTCAAGGGAATGAAAGGAGGCCATATGTTGGGCTCGTACCTGCCAAACAAGTGCGCCAGCGGTATATTGCTTGCCTTTACCCTTCCAGTTACGTCGCCATAACCGATATGCGGAAGCCAACGTTTCGGCTTGCATGACTTGCGTGTAATAGACGTAGCTTTAATTACTTGTGTGAGTAATTTGGGCGTATTAAAAGATCGCCGGCATACCTCTCCATTTCGAAAGAGTGTTTGAAGTTCTCGACAAGATAGAGCTGAGACTCGCGGTAAGACAGTGAATCCTCGAAAACAACTGAAGTATACCTCGAGGCGCCTCTCGAACCCAGCAGCTTTGTTATGGTTATTGTTGACTCTGAAAAGGATGTGAGAATCAATCCATGTTAGTAAGCACTGACTGGCATACTTAGATTGGGGATATCTTTGTGACTTGTCGCCGCCCAGCCACGCGTCAACAGTACGAATGTCGGGGTACCCTTCCCTGTACACACGCCCGTCAGTAAGGAATCGGGTACAAAGATCGCTAACCGACATTCCGAATTCAGAGACGAATCTCCCTGCAAGAATGTCCCAGTTGTGCCAAGGCTCTTGAGTCCCGTGCCACACATTCCCTTTAATTAAATCAGTGTGAAACTGTGCATCGAATGATACGAAATCCTACATTGATGAAGATCCCCATATTGAAGATTCCTTGTGTCTTTACCAAATCCACTGTAGGGCGAAGAACGATGATAGAAAACATCCGAGTACTCCTCCACGACTGAAGGCAAAAGACGTTCGTAGATGTGACGTGCAGGGAAATTGGTGTCACGGAAGTCCGACTTCTCGTCCGAATAGTCGAGGTCTAGTTTCAGAGACTCGGCAAGTTGGTAGTCTACCGGACAATAGTGTTAGGAAGGAAGAGTTTCCGGGTATTGGCATAGTCGGTACCTTCGTTATTACCGGCTGTGAAGAACAACTGCGTTAGGACGGTCAGACATGGATACGAAATGCATACCAAAGATCACGACGGAGGGGTGGTGCCGGAGCCTCTTGACGTTCTGAATTGCTTCCTCCTTGACCAGAGTCAGGAAGGAGTCATACGCAGGGTACTGAGGGCTGTCAGCTCCGAATGAGTGCGCTGACATGAATACGTACTTGTCCACAACCGAACATGAAGTCCTGCCATACGAGAACTATTGGACTGTAAGGAAGATCGCAGTTGGCGCCCCCTAAAGCACTTACTTCCAAGCTCTGGTACGGCGATGAATACTAAGAACTACGGAAACAAGTAGCACCTCACCATCGCATATGTCGTAGAAGCTATCATACTCATAGATGCCTCCTCCCCAGACACGAATCATGTTCTGGTTTCCGTCGATCAGAAGTTGCAACCACGCTCTGTACCGTTCTGGGGTCATTCTGTATATTTGGTGAGCGATCGAGGAGCGCAGACCAAACGAATTCGACTGACGTAGTGAGGAAAGAGTCGGCAGGAATCCAGTTCGATCCTGGTAACTCAGTTTGAGAGAGTAAAGCATTGCGCCACACCTAACTCACCAC